>FTLJ01000234.1:0-52078 GCA_900155495.1 Porogramme epimiltina
CCCCGCGTCGCCCGCGCACGCGCACTACCACCGCCTGCTCTCGCACTCGAAGCACCACCCGCCGCCGCCGAACCCGCCCGTGCACCTGCCGGAGCTCGCGGAGGGCCTGCGCCCGCTCGCGAACACGCCGACGCTCGTGCTCGGCGTGCAGAGCGATATTTTGTTCCCCGTCGAGCAGCAGCGCGAGGTCGCGGACGCGCTCCGCATCGCGGGCAACCAGATGGTGAGCTACTACGAACTCGGGGGCGTCTGGGGCCACGATACGTTCCTGTGAGTCGTCTCTCGTGTGTGTGGGAGCGGCTACGGGTGACTGACCATTGGTTGTTGCGCTCGCAGGTTGGACGTGCAGAACGTCGGGGGCGCCATCCGGGGATTCCTGTCATGAGTCTTGACGATGTATCGGTACTCTTGGGACTTGTATCATTAGACTTTTTACACAGCCTCGCCGCACAACGTACGTGCTCAGGCATCTTGGCCTTCTCGTGGGACGCGACCGGTTCAGGCTGCACCCACGGCTCACGCACCACGCGCGACCGAGAAGTCGCTCAAGCTCGGTGGTCACCTGAGCAAGCCCGAGGCGAGAGAGAGAACGAACCCACGGGCGGCGCCGCGGCGGTCGAGGCGGCGGATGAGAACCCGCGAGAAGCCGCCGGAGATGAGCACCTCCGCTGGCCCGCGCGCACTCGACGCGGGGCTTCTGCCTCGAGCCTCGAGACGGCGCCGTGTGGGATCGCACGCGCCCGCGCGCATGCACTAAAAGAATGCGCTCATCGCTCTGGGCTCGGGGGCCGATCCACGAGGCTCGCGACCGTCGACGCCGATCACCTGGAGGCAGGGCAGGGTGGGGGAGGGCAAGGACTCACTTAGGGTCCAGGGAGGGGGGGGCGCGTCCGGAGAGCAACGCGTCCCGCGCCACGTGCGCGCCCGACGGTGCTTCTATCCAGGCCTCGACGGGCGCCAACACCGCCGCCGCCGCCTGCTCCCCTGAGTACCCTCTGCTCCCGCGTGCTCGCGTCGGGTCCGAGGAGCGAGCATAGCGACTCGGCCTGCCGCGCGCCGTTGCGCTGGGAGGCACGCTGATCGCGAGAGCGGTTCTAACTTCTCCCTGGGGTTGAGGGGTGCGGGGCGGTGGATAGGAAAGTCGGCCACTTGGGAGAGCTGCGCGAAGGACCCCACCCCTGTCCAACTTCCAAGGCTGCGCACAAGTTCGCGGTTGCCGAGCTAGGCAAGTACAGGATGGGACGAGCTTAGGCGGGCTGGGCTTTCGGGTGAATGATAGGCCATACGTGCCCGCGGGGTCACGCCGGTGTGCCCCACCCAGTGAACGAGCGTGCCAATGCGACGGTCGGGGAGAGGCGCGCACCTCGAGGTTAGGGCTGCAAGCTCTGTCGGCCAACGCTGCCCGCGCGTCCGTCCGTCGATAGGTCTGTCACGGTGAGCCTGTATTTTTGGGCTGCACACGCGCGACGGCGCACCGGAATATTCGGACTAGGGCGTGACATGCACACGCGCGTACAGCAGATGGGTCGTCGCGCGCGCCAGAGGGATCGCGTATCGCGTCGCTCGGATTTATTTCGAGCGTAGTCGAGGCGAGGTGTAGGCACTAGAAGGGGCGTGCAGCTATTATTATTACATCCAGCAACCGTGAGTGTGATGAGAGTCTAGCGCGAGCAGCAATAAAAAGCTCGGAGGTGGGGGAGTACTGGAGAGGGAGGAGGGGGAGGGGAAGGAGAGAAAGGATAGTAGGTGGTAGGTACATAGCTATTCCGCGCTACCCGCGAATATCGTACTTTATTTACTAGAGAGTGTGTTTCGGTCCGTGTGATGAGCATGAGAGGAGAACGGACATTATGCAGTACACCAATGTCCGACGAGAGAGAAATCCCGGAGCCACAAGCAGAATAAAACCAAAGGGTCCACCCACGGAACTGCCGCGCGTCCCACCGCGACGCGTTCGAAGGGCCCCCGCGCTGAATCCACCGTTCCCACCCGGCCGCAGCAACGCACCGTCAGAGAAGCCCGAACCCCATGCTCCAACGCAGCCTCGAACGGCACCGTATCTGACACAGACGCACGCGCACGACGCCCCCGCGCAGTCACCTGCTCCCCCTGCGCAGCGCACACCTTCCGACGCAGGCCGCAAGACGCCGCCGCTCACGGCGAGTGCGCAGGGGACGGCGGCGTGAGGCGCGCGGCCTCCGCGTCGCCCTCGGGCGACGGCGAGCGGTCGCGGTCGTGGCCGCGCCCCCCGAACTCGGGCGGGCGCCCCCAGTCGACGGAGCCGTCCGAGGCGACGATGGCGTCGTACGCGGGCGCGTGCTGGTAAGGGGGCGGGGGGGCGCGCCAGCGGTAGGGCTCGAGCGCGCGCGCGAGGCGCTCCATGCGGCCGCGCTCGAGCTCCTCGATCTCGCGCTGGATGGCGTGGCGGTCGACGAGCGCGCCGATGCGGTCGCGCGGGGGCGCACGGCGGTACGCGTGCACGCAGCGCGCGACGGCGAGCGCGATGAAGAGCCCCGCGGCGCCCGCGAGGATCTCGAAGACGAGCGCGACGGTGCTCTGCCCGCGCCGCGGGGAGGCGGCGTTGTTGTTGGACTGCGCGGCGGGCGCGGGGCGGCCGCCGAAGCCGGACGTCGAATCCGCGGGGGGTGCGTGGTGCGTGAAGGAGCCGCTGGGGTGTCCGGTCCACGACCAGGACGTTTGGCGCGAGTGGGATGAGGGGGCGATGATGACGAGGGAGTCGGAGGTCGGTGTGGCGGTCTGTCTCGGGGTGGTGGAGGAGCCGTGTGAGGTGCTGTCTTCGCCCACAGCTCCAGCTGCCGCGCGAGAAGTTGACGATACACGGGTTGAGTTCGACGTGCTCCCATGGCTGGACGTGCTTGCGTGCGAAGTGGACGAGGGTGCCGTTGATGTGGACGCGGACTCAGCGGGTGCGGCGTGTGCGAGTCTGTAGGCGACGTCAACCGATGCCGGAGGCGAATAGACGTTAAACGTTGAATGCCCAGGAGGGTGGAGAGGGGGGAAGAGGCAGCACCGAGGAACCGGGAAGAGGACTTACTGAGAGCAGATAGCGAGGGCGAAGACGCATGCGAGCCAGGACGACCAAGACCGCATGTGGCTCGCGCCAGGGCGTGTAAGAGGCGGGAAAGAGGAAAGCTGGGCCGAACCGGGTCGAAAATTGGGTTGTGGGGGGAAGAGGGAGATGTGGGGGAGAGTCAGAGAGCTTGAAGGCGGAGATGGGAACGACAACCAGTGCGAGAACTCATGGCATAGAAGGGAAAAGACGGCGGATGGGGGGAGTTTTCCGCAAGCCTTGAATAGATCTCGCTCTCCTGCTACAGCCGCCCGCCCAAAATACGCCGGTTACCGACGGTAACAATCCCCGTCCCCGCGTCACGCACTCTGGTCACACTTGTGCCTTCCGAGGTGGCTGTGTGTCCCTCTTCAAGTCCAGCCCAGATTCCCCACGACCGCGCCGCTCCTCCATTTTCTCTGTAACACCAGCATGCGAGGTCGCTGCCCCGCCTCAGAGCTGGCGGTGCTCCCCACATCCCCGACCGAAGGAGGGGGAGCCGCGCTCCCTGTCTCCGAAGTGCGTATCGACGTTCCTAGAGGCAACGCCATGCACGTGCACCCGATCGCAAGATCTGTTTTATCCAAGGTGCACAATTCCGGACTTAGACCGCGGCCCCGCATCCCCGCCTCTCCCGTGGCCAACGCTGCGATTACTTCGCATCCCAACAGTCGCTTTCGAGACACTGAGAGTCACTTACTCTCACCCACCACCAGAGCGGTCTCCTTCAAATTACCTACTTATCTAGGGCCTGATCTCTATCATCCGCCGGACAATCCACAATCAGGACGCCGACACTCATGCAAACTTCGGGTCAAACTGGAGGTGCAAGCTCCGGGGCGTGGCTCATGGCCCGCTGGGCGTTGGTTATCACGGTGTGCACGTTCTGGGATTGTAGCGCTATGTAAGCTTCCTTCTCGAGCGCGATCATTCATTTTCAGTTTGACAGCCTAAGCACCGTTCACGCCGGTCGTGATTCCCTTCGAGGGCAAGGATATCTTGAGATCAGCGGCCATAGCCGAGCCATGTCGTGCACACCACACAGTCATCGGAGATCGGATATCTTTTGTGGCCAACGACAGAAGACGATGGTGTTGAGTGTTTGAACATCAGAGCATTTTAAAGGATATGAGATACTGCCATACGAGGCCACGTCATGGTCAGTACATCTTGAGCTTCGAGCCGGTTGCGTTTCGGCGCGTCTACTGCCATTCACGCTGGGTTATCTTGAACCGTATCAATTCCCAATTGAAGCGTCTCTTTGAGAGTTACTCGGGCATAACCCCAGGGAGACATTAGCACCATGTCAGACAAAGGGAACCCATGGGTGAAGCGAGAGTCGCATTCAACCTGACCGAAGCCCTCAGTGAGATTCTTAGTGCCGAGTCTAGTCGACAGCAAGTGGGTCATGTCAATTAAAGGTGAACAGACATCGTAATACCTGAAATATCCTAACTTAGCCCGACTCGCGTGATTTAGCGGTCTAGACATCTTTCAAACCACATAGACGAGATGGCGTCATGACATCAGTGGCGGGCTGGTGGATATCTTTGCCGTAAGAAATCCTGTCGGACGCATCGTATTTGCACTTACCAGACCGCCAGAGCAATCAGTTTATTTCTCAAGCTCAGTCCATCGTTCGACCTCTACTGATCGGGGAACGGAATTCAAATCACAGCCTCCGATGGAAAGTGTCTCTTCCGTAACTGACCTCCATTCTTCCGATGCATGCCGTGGATTACTCTGGGCATGCCCAACATGCTGTGGCTACGGATTGAGTCGCAGTGCGCCATAAATCGGTACCGTCAACATTTTCCTTCCTCATGACAGCTGCGCCTAGTGTTGCTAATTCTCGTGATAGCGTACGCCGATGCAAGTATGGTTAACCCGGTTTACTCTCTGAACCCACACTGCCGCCGCCGGATCCAGCTTCTGTTCCATTGTCCTGCCACTCGTCTTTCCACGAGAAAAGATGTCACTTAAAGCTTGGTGCTCACATGAAGAATTTGTCACGAGAGTAGGACACCCTGGCCGCCCTGAACTGGAGACGTCAGGGTGTATTCACACTGCGGGATAATTGTGCCCTATGTACCGTCATTCACTGGACTGGCAAGGACGCTCATAGTATGTCTCGGAGTCATCTGAATAGCGCCACATTCTGCCAGGTTTTCGTTACCTCTGAGCCACATGCCGGCTTGCAGACGACGAGAAAACGAGGGTCTAGTAGCAGGTGGCCTAACTTCCGACCCGACCGTAGCGTCCTGGTTTACACCCGGTCAGCATTCCGACGCGGGCATGCGTAATGTGTCGGTCATTCGCTGAGAGGCCGTGGGGAAGGCAGAATCACCACCGTGGCCGCTGTCAGCAGGTCTATTCGAAACGCAGAGACAGAGGTGGGGTGTGAGTCAGCCGTCTCGATTGCGACATCGGGGTGATCGACCGAAATTTGATCCCGACTGGATGCACCGAGTACAATCCTCTACAAGTGGTTGTCCCAAATTCGCATTCGCCGACTTTGATGAAGCCTGCTGTGGCAGCTGGAGCTAATTTGTGCTTGGCTTGTGAAATTGACGTCTCGTGGACATGGGAGAGGATGCCGTGTGTGTCGGAGTAGGGTGACGCCCATGAGCGGCTTTAAGAGACGCGTGCGTGTGATTACGTGAGGGCGTCAGGACAGTCAGGGACGATTTTTCCGGCCGCGGGGAGGCGCAGACCCGGGGGCGGCACCCGATTTGAGCCAGAATGTACCACAGGCGTCCCCATTTCTCTATTGCGCGCACCGACACCTGCATCTTGTGAGACGACTGTTATATACCAAGCCACCTCCGCACCCCGGACTCTGTTCACGCTCCCTGCTTCGCTCCAGCCCAGCCTTCCCCTCGCACAGCGCAGCGCTCTAGCCCGTCCCGATTCAGCAGACCCTACACAGGCACATTCCAGGGCCCACCTTCCAAGCCTGCAGCCGAAATGACCAGCCACTACGCCAGTCACGAAGGCATCGAGGAGTCCCTTGCAGATCTCGACCTTCTCGACGCCCTCACCGCGCCGACCGTCCCGGACCCTGCGACCCTCCAGAAGAAGGGGACGTACAAGCGCAGAGATGCCGACCTCGACCCCCTCCTTCTTGCTGCCGCCGCCTCCTACGTCCAGGTCACCAGCAACCACTATGCGCACGACTTCTTCCCTGCTGTTGGCGACCCGCGCGCGGAGGGCGCGTACGACTGGACCAAGTGGCAACCCAGCGCATCCACGCGCAACGAACGAAAACCTCGCCTCACCTACGTGAGTCGGCAGGGGCCCCGTTCACAACGGTCAGGCCAGCCCCACCCAGAGGACAAGGAGAACGACGCGGCGGCGAGTCCGTCGAGGTGCGCGGATAGTCAGTCCTTACCCCCACCAAAGCCGTCTACCGCCTCTCCGTCCGGGACCGCGGCTACCCGTCTACCTCCGGGTGCGGAGCTCGAGGTGAAATGCATGGCGCGCACCCGCGTCCCCACTCCCCACGGCCCCGTCTTCCTCCACCTGTACCACAACAACCGCGACAACAAGGAGCACCTCGCCATCGTAGTCGACCCCGCGCAGCTGCAGGACGAACCTGCGCTCGCGCCTCCCATCCGTAGTCGGACGTTGGATGCCGTCTGGTCCGAGTCCGAAACGGAGATGGACCGCATAACGCGGGGCGCGTACGTTGGAAGACTGTCCAAGGAGGCACAACGACCGTCCAGGCCACCCACACAAGCCGCGACCCCCGCGGCGAGCTCGAACGACATCCCCTCCCCCCTCGTCCGCATCCACTCCGAGTGTTTCACTGGGGAGACCATCGGCAGCATGCGCTGCGACTGCGGCGAGCAGCTCGACGAGGCCATTCGGCAGATCGCGCAGCCCATCACGGTCCCTTTACCGTCGGACCCGACTCGTACGGTAGCCATCCCAGGGCGGGGTGCCGTCATCTACATGCGCCAGGAAGGCCGCGGGATCGGCCTGCTGTCCAAGATTCGCGCGTACAACCTCCAGGACCTCGGGCACGACACGGTGACCGCGAACCTGATGCTCGGTCACGGCGCGGACGAGCGCGGGTACGCCGTCGCGGGCGCGATCCTGCGCGACCTCGGTCTTGGTGCGGACGGGGCGGAGGGCGTCAGGCTGTTGACGAACAACCCGGACAAGATGCAGGCGTTGGAGCAGGAGGGCATCCCCATCGTGGAGCGCGTCCCGATGGTGCCGCGGTCGTGGCAGCGCCGTCACCCTCATAAGCTGGGAGACCTCGCTGGGGCACATGCCTTCGACAATGAGAATAGGGGGAAGGGCGCAACCATGATCGGAGCGAGCGAGGTGTATGGAGAGGACCTGGACAGGTATTTGCGGACGAAGGTGCTGCGCATGGGCCATATGCTGCCTCTGCTGTCGGACTCTGCTGAAGATGCGTGATGTTAATGTGCAGCCTACGCTGAAGTCGATTAAGTCCTTGTATACGATACGTCTGTACATATTGCTCTGTTGTAATGGGAAGATATAGAAGGAGATACGGCCTGACGAGATGTGCGTGACAGGCCAAGGACGAATGCCGACGGCGCGGCGCGGCGAATGCCTCCGCCACCGACGAGCCACGGGCGCTCGCGGCCGGTCGCTCATCCTTGTCTCCTCCGCTCGTCTGCTCGTCCCCGTCCTGCTCGACGTCCACCGGCCACCATGTCCATGTTCGACCCGCTGTCTGTCCCCAACTTCCCCCAAGACGAACCCCCATGGCCAACCAAGCCGCACAGCCCTAGTGATCCTATACCCAATCTCCCTAGGCCTTCTCCGCATCACGAGCCGCGAGGGCCCCCAGCTGGCCTATATGGCAAGGAGCCCCAAATCTACGGGCAACCAGAACCTGCGCTCATCTCACCACGCCTCAACCCTGGCTCCAACGGGACGCAATTTGAGAGGAAGGAGCCGTACCTCCGTGTAAGGATCACAACGCTGGACCGGAACAGGCGAGATGTTCTCATTAAATTCGATGCGCAGGTGCGCCTTCCTCTCTCGCACTGCTTCGTTCCCCAGAGCCCGAATTGATAACGTCCGCCTGTCATCTACGCTTTACGGCACCGCCGACAGACGAATTTGTCCAACTTCACGGGCACGACGTACCGAAACGTGTCGCGCTCCTATTTCGAGTTCCAGCAGTTCTACGAGGCTATCGTGCAGAACAACCCGCAGACGATCGCGCCCGCGCTCCCGCTCGCGCGCACGTCCGCGCCGACGGACGAGGAGGACGACCGGCTCGTGAAGATCATGCTGCAGCGCTGGTTCACGCGCGTCTGCGAGGACCCGATCCTCATCCACGAGGAGGAGCTCCGCTCGTTCGTCGAGAGCGACTTTGGCTACACGCCGACGCCGAGCACGCGCCGCAAGGCGTCGGGCGGGTTCAGCCTCATCCGCCGCGGCGTGCCCGATGAGGACGAGGAGCTCCAGCGCGCGCGCTTCGAGCTGACGAAGCTCGAGGGCCAGTTCTTCGATGCGGCTAAGGCGATCGACAAGCTCGCTCGGATGAGGAAAAGTAAGTGCCGGTTGGGGGCATAGCGGTGCTGAGAAGTCTGGGCTGACGGTCGTGTGCCCCAGCCGTGGCCGGTGTGAAGGCAGAGATGGGCAACAAGCTCGTGAATGTCTCGACTACGGAAGCGCACCCGCCTTTGGGAAACGCCATGCAGAAGATTGGCCGGGCCTACCACAGCTTGGCGGACTTGGATCAGGCACAGGGTATCAGCGAATGTGTTATCATTGGGGATTCGCTAGGCTATCAAGGCCTTAATGCTCGGTCCGCGAAGGATACGTTACAGCAACGTACCGCTGTGCTGGAGGAGTACCAAGCTGCGGTAAAGGCTACTATCTCTAAGCGGAGGAACATGGAGCGGTTGAAGGCGAGTAACAACATCAGCCCACAGAGGGTCGATGAGGCGTTGGAAGAGATGGAAGAGGTGTGTATTCGCCTGTTTCGTTATGAGGGCGTAGGAGGTTCACGATCTCCATCAGGCAAACAAGTATGAGCAAATCCTTGCTCGCCGTGCCGAAGGCATCTCGCAGAACCTGCACCGTGCTCTTGACCGCCACAAGCGGCTAGTCACGGAAGATGTCACCGCAGCATTGGTTGAGCATGTTCGCTCTACTATCATGTACGAACGACAGCATTTGCGGGAGCTTGAAGCTCTCCGACCAGACGTGAACGCAGCGAACAAGAAGCATGTTCCCCAGAAGCCCGTTAGCGCTCCTCGTCCGACGCACATCCCTCCACTAGAAGACTTCTCCAAGCCTCCTATTACGCGACCTGCTTCCAATCCCCCCTCGAGCGCACCACGGCCGCCTGCTCCTCTAGCGCCGCCTATCAGCGTCTCGAATTCGATGATTGCATCTTCGCAAGGCCAGCCCTACAGCACCTCAGCTTTTACAAATGGAGCTCACCAAGGTCCATTGTTTGCCGGCCCGACACCGACTCCTCGCAACGGCCTTCCCCCGCAATCCCCGGGGGCGGGACCATCGTCATCTCCGGCGTCGCAATCGGCGTTTACGCCACCTCTCATGAATGGCCCCCCTCTTGGAGGTCGCTTCGTAGATGGCACCAAATCCATGTTCGTTAAGCCCCCGACATCCCCACTCGCGTCGGCTGGCCCCGTGAAGCCCGCGTCTGCAGGTCTTCCGCCGGTCCCCTCATCACCGACACCCCAATCTGCGTCGCAGACACCCATCTCACCCCTTCACGCCTCGGTGTCCAGCCCACCATCGTCAGCGCCCTCTCCGGCGCCTCACCCCCTCGGAGACCCCTTGTCGGCCTCAGCGTTCGTCCAGCCCTCCGCCGTCAACGGACGGTCGAACTCCGTCTCGGCTGTGCCGAGCGACGGCCTCGATCCGCTCGGCATGGCGCGCCCTGCGTACATGTCGGCGTCGGTCCGCGTGCAGCCCACACGCCCGAGGCTGGACGCGCGGGAGGCGGCGAGCAAGCTCGCGAACATGTTTTAGGACGGTCGCTCACTGGGGCTATTGTGGCATTCAAGGAGGAACACCGGATCGTGGTACAACGGCGACGGGTCGGACGGAGGTCCGTTATCTCTACGGGATTCCTGCATGCATGTCCTCGACTTTCCGCGCGTTAATTTATTGCGACTGTACAACTAATGACGGCGCGGTGTGCGGGCGGGTCGCGTTGACGAGGTGGAGATGTTCCTGGCGGCCGAAGACGAACTGCCACCGTTCGGTCTTTGCGTCCCAGTAGGCGTTCTCCTCCACCCGGAACCTCAGCGTCTCGTTCCGCTCGGGAACGTACGAATAAGCATAGAGTTCGATGCTGTAGTATGTGTTGGGTAAGATAGTGAGTTCACCCAAGATTGGAACGAACTCTGGGAGGTTCGTGAAGCCTAACACGGATCAGTTCGTACGTATTGTTCCGAATCTTTATCATGTTGCTTACCCAGAACTGCCCCAGGCGCATGACCCCAATCTCCAATTGGGTGGGAGTAAACCTGACCCTCGATATCTTCGAGCTTCATTTGCGTTAGGCACTCGTTGAGTACGTCATTCCCTGTTTTATCGGCTTTCATGCGTTCCAGAACGATTTCCTGCATCCTGTTGGCCCTTCGCAGCCCTTCCTTAAGTCCGGCTGGGGCGTCGACTTCGCCCTGGGACGTGCGCAGGACGTACGCCATGTGTTGGACGTCGGTGTTCATACCCATCGCGGTGATGCCGAAGTCGACGTGTAGAAGATCGCCCTCCTGGATGACGTCCTTCGTACCCGACCATCCCGGGAACGACTCGGGCGTGATAACCGATACACGTGGGTGGTTCCAGGTGGTGACGTTGAGCAAGAGCATCTTCTCCCGGTACCACCATTCCACATCCTATAATGATCCAATTGTCACTAGGCATCCCTCTAGCAAAGCTGATTTCTCTGAGACACTCACCTCTGTAGTGGTCACGCCCGGCTGAATGACCTTCTCGCTGAACGCCTCCTCAATAAGGGCCCAAGTGGTCTCCTGCAGGTCCCTGTAGAACTGCAACTGCCCCGGCACGCGCGCCGCGACATACTCCACCGCCAGCATCGGCTCGCTCACCGCGCGCGCCATCCACCGTTCCCCGATGCCCTGCGCGAGCGCGGCCTGCTCGCCGACATGCAGCCCGCCCGCGACCGCGATCTCGGCGTCCGTGTTGAGCGCAATGCGTTCCGGGGCCAGCGCGGTGAGCGTTGAGCGCAGTGCGGGCCAGACCGCGCCGGTGTTGTCTACCCACCGCAGCGGGTTCGGGAGCGGGTCCCCGGGGTGGACGCCTGCCGCCTCCGCGAGCGCGGGGTCCGCGGTAGAGGCGTTCCGGTGGAAGAGGAAGACGGTGCGCCGGTGTGCGGTGTACTCTGTTGCGTCCTTGACGGACCACCAGATTGTGTCCTCTGCGAGTTCGCGCTGGACTATCTGTACGTGGTAGGCACAGTGAGTACAGAAAGGCACGGTGAAATGGGTGTACGGCCTACCAGCCACACGTCTATGTCGTAACGAGTGAGGAGGTTTGGTATGTTGGAAAGTCTTTCATCTCGCCAGCCATCCAGTATCTTGGCTTGTTCGCGCAGAGAAGGCAGTCTCCGGTACTGCGCCGGATGAGAGGGGTGAAATTGGGCGGACACAGTGCGGAAAAGCAACAAGCATATCGTCAACAGTAGGGAGCCGCCGTCCCTGAGCTCCATGGTTGTGATGCTAGATCTGGTGATGGTGGCGGGGTTCAAACAAAAACAGGATGGGAAGCTTGGACGAAGTACTATTATCGTCTGTATCGTCCCAAGTCACACGACACGTCTTCAACATTCAGTGTATCAGAAGAAGTTCCCATGACCAACAAGCTAAATCGGGAGCGGATAGCCCAAGTATAGAACTTCTCGCTAGAGTTAGACATAAGTGTACAAGCCTACAACACAGATATGTACATTTTGGTATTACTTCTTCACGATGTCCATCCTACAACAGGGTCTTGAGGACCTCCACCACCTTGCTCCCAAGCTCCTTCGTCGTAACGCTACCGCCGAGGTCAGCGGTGCGGAGGCCAAGACCACCATCCGCCTGGTCGTCGAGGACCTTGCGGACGGCTGCCTCGATCGCCTGGGCATACTTCTCCATTCCGAGCGAGTAGCGGAGGAGCATCGCGGCACTGAGAATCGTGCCGATGGGGTTGGCGATTCCACGACCCGCAATGTCTGGTGCTGAGCCGTGAATGGGCTCGTAGAGACCGGGGGTGGATTTGAAGTCAGGAGCGAGAGCGTCGGCTACCGAGGGCGCCGCCGCGAGGGATGCGGAGGGGAGGAGACCGAGAGAGCCAGGAATGACGCTCGACTCGTCCGAAAGGCTGTAGGAAGAGCTGTCAGTTCAGAGGCCCGCTAAACTGCGTTCAACGGGGACGTACATGTCACCAAACAGGTTCTCGGTCAGGATAACACCGTTGAGCTTTTTGGGGCTCGCGACCATGAGCATGGAGACGGCGTCAACCAGGTGGTGGTCCAGCACAAGCTGGGGGTACTCCTTCTGGAGCGTCTCCGTTACGACCTTGCGCCATAGACGCGAGCTCGCAAGGACGTTCGCCTTGTCGACGGAGTGGATGGGGAGGGGCGGGTTCGCCTGGAGGGCAATTTGCGCGGCGACGCGCGTGATGCGCTGCACCTCGGGCACGCTGTACACCATGGTGTCCCAGGCGGACTCGGCGTCCGCGCCTGAGCCCGCGCCGAGTTCGGTGCGTGGGCCGAAGTACACGCCGCCGATGAGCTCACGGACGACGATGATGTCGACGCCCTCAGCGACGGAGGGCTTGAGGGGCGAGTTCGCGAGCAGCGACTTGGACGCGAAGTTCGCGGGGCGGATGTTGCCGTACAGACCGAGCGCCTTGCGGAGGGTGAGGAGGCCCTGCTCCGGGCGCACCTTCAGGTCAACGCCCCATTTGGGCCCACCAATGGAGCCTGGGGACGGCGGTCAGACGCGGGCGTGGGATGCACAGGGGGAGGGGGTGGGAGCGCTGCGCACCCAGGAGAATGGCGTCCGCTTCCTGGCACGCCTTGAGGGCCGTGGCCGTGAGGGGCTCGCCGACGGCGTCGATGGCGCATCCTCCGAACTGGTGCTCCTCGAGCTTGATCTCGATGTCGCTGGAGGCGGCGGAGATCGCTTCGAGGACGCGCACGGCTTCGGCGACGACCTCAGGGCCTGGAATTGAACGGCGCGGCGTCGGCGTCACGGAGCACAAGGCGATAAGGAAGCAAGCACGTACCGATTCCATCTCCGGGGAGGACGACCACACGGAAACTGGACGAGATCAGATGCTCGAGTGAGCCAAGCGAGATCGCGCTGCTGCAGGGCGGCCACTCACGACTTCTTGGACATGGCGGGGGTGCAGGGGGGTGTATGCGAGGGTGTGGGGAGCAAGACGCGGTGTCGAACGAGCGACTGGGAGGGTGACTCGGTCTCTTGAGTCGGATTCTGGCCGCGTCTTCGGCCGTCGGCTCTCCGCGCGAGTCCTCCACATATTTCGCTAGACGCCCGATCGCGAATTCTCTCTTCATCTCTTTTCATCCCCGGCCCGCCATCCCGCCCTTTTAGCACTTACATCCCTCACGTGACTCGATATTTTTGCCCTCTCCCTCTCCCCCCTCGGCCAGGATCGAGCGAATACAATGGCCGCCTCAACGTCCTCTGCCGCACCGAGCGGGTCAAAGCCTGCCTGCAAGCACCTCATTCTCGATGCGGGCCCGCTGCTATCTCTGTCGCCTCTGCGCGGCCTGGCCCAAACATACTACACCGTTCCCCAGGTCTTGGACGAGCTTAAGGACAAGCGGGCCCGGGAACACTTTGAACGCCTCGGAATGTCCGCCGGCGTGAGCATAGCGGTCAAAGCTCCCTTGACGTCTTCGGTCGCACATGGTGAGTACTCCTCCGGTCCCAGTAGTGGGGTGCTGAAGTACGACCGTAGTCATCCAATGGGCTAAGAAGACAGGAGACTACTCTGTCCTCTCGCATGCCGATCTTTGCGTCCTCGCTCTGACATATGAGCTTGAGGAACAGGAGAAGGCAGAAGCGCAGAGTGCTCAAGCCGGTGAAAAGGCGGCTGACAAGGGCGAAGAGACGCAAGAGAGTACTCAGGAGAGTGCTGCTTCTGTCGCCAACGCTACACCGGCCGACAACGAGACAAGAGCAAGCCCAAACCCCCTCCAAGAAGAGATCGATGAAGCACCCGAAAGTCTCACATCAGACGCGGAGGAGCCGCCACCATCGGCTTCAGAAGACGACGAAGACTCCGCGGATGACCTCGAGGAGAGACAACCCCTCGATGTAGAGCTGCAGCCTTTACAAAACGAGACTACGCCCGACACTCCTCCCTCATCTCCCCCTTCAAGTGAGCCCGCCTCCACAAAACTCCCAACGGCAGAGAATGTAGAGGAGAACGAGCCCTTATACGACGATCCGTCCGACGAGGATGATGGCGAGGGCGAATGGATCACACCATCGAATGTCGGCCTACACAAGTCCCGCGCACTCGACCTCCTCCCGTCAGAAGGGCAGGGACGCAAGGGCAAGGCGAAAGCTCAAGAGACCATTCTCGTAGGTTGCATGACGGCCGATTTTGCGATGCAGAATGTGCTGCTCCAAATGGGCCTCGGGCTCGTTGGCGTCGAGGGCAAGCGCATCGAGCGCGTCAAAAGCTGGGTGCTCCGGTGCCATGCATGCTTCAAGTACGTCAGCCTCCCTCGCTCCTCTCTCGTTCCCAGCCAACTGATACGCTGCGATCCACCAGAATCTGCAAGGACAACTCGCGCAAGTTCTGCCCTGCGTGCGGCGGGCCGACGCTACTGCGCGCGTCCGTCACGATCTCCTCCCCGACCGCGGGCCCGAACGCCCCCGCGGTGCAGGTGCACCTCAAGAAGAACTTCCAGTTCAAGACCCGAGGCACGATCTACTCGATCCCCGCGCCCAAGCCCGGGTCCGCGAAGGCGGGCCCCGGCGAGGGTCTGATCCTGCGCGAGGACCAGACGGGGTGGATGCGCGCCAAGAAGCGCGCGGATGGAAAGCGCGAGCGCGAGGAGCGGCGCATGCTCACCGCCGCGAGCAGGGGCGTGGAGGCGGGGCAGGGCGGCGCGGTGGTGAGCAGTTGGATGGACCCCGATTGGGTCCCGGAGATTCTGAGTGCGGGCGCGGGTGGGAAGGGGAGGAGCACGCGCACGAGAGGGTTCGAGGGGGACATGCCTATTATCGGGCATGGGAGGAAGAACCCGAACGAGAAAAAGAGGCGAAAGTAGGTTGGCGGTGTTACTCGCCTGCCATCTATTGCCATGTATCACTTAATCACGCGTGGGGTGTGTACGATGTAGACGGGGATGATGTTTTGAATTCCAGGGAGATAATGGTTGTAATACACTGTTGTTGTACGACGTGCCTTCGAATAATCCTCTATGAGCCCAAGCTGCGGTTCATGAACCTCCTCTTCTGGAACGACATCCACCACTTGCTGGGTTTGCCAGTCCCATCTGCGTACAGCTTCTCAATCAAACGTGATGCAAGCTCTTGGCGGACTTGTGTAAGGTATCCCCGGAGGTATTCTGAGACATATAGATGAGGATCTGCAGCAGTAACCACACCGTATGATAGACAAATACTCACCAGCATCTGCCCTGTTCCCGGGAGGCGCGTAGTGTGCGTTGAGCGCGAAGTTGGCGTCACCGGGGATGGGGAAGTTGTCGACGGCGAGGGTGTTAAGCGTCTTGGTCGCCTCGAGCTGACTAGGGACGGTCTTCGCGGTGCCGATCTTTGCGAGACAGTCGGAAACGAAAAGGATGAGGATGATGAGTAGGCGATCGGCTGGGCCCTTGATCTCGAAGTTGCGGAAGAGCGAGTTGGCACGGAAGAGGTCGAGGGTCTCGTCGACGATGTCCGCTTCCGAAGGGTCGGCTACAGGACGAAACGGAAGTTGGCGTATCGTGAGTATGACCACCCTGAAAGACATCTACGGTGCGCGCACTCACCAACAGGTGACGGGCCACGGAACTTGGACTTGATGGGAAGGACAGAGAGGTTGCCGACTTGACGGATGTCGGGCACCTCGTTCAGCGAGGAATGGTAAGCCTGGAGGGGTATTAGCTGGGGATCCCTCCCCGTAAACATGTCAACGGGCTGACCGGCATGGTGTGAGACGCAGCTTGGAGGAGGGGGTGGTGACTGGTAGAGGCGACGGGCACCGACACCAGGAGTGTTGTAGGCCGGCGGCAGATGCCGTGCGTCTGCGGGGCGCGCAGCGGGCCGGGGTGTTCGGGAGGCGGAGGGCGAGCTCGACGTCATGGGCGGATCCGCTCAGGGACAGGACGAACGTCGGCCTTGCAGCGGCGCCCCAGCAGCGCCCCCACGTCCATTTTCTCTCCGCGCGACATCCCCGTCGTCCTGGGCCTGCTCCCTGCCACGTCCTCGAGGACCCCCTAGCGTTGTTTCCTTGCCCAGTACATTCGACGACTCCGGCTGTCGTGAATCGTGACAGCCACAATGGCGGACGACCAAATCTCCGCATTCTCTGTCGAGTCTTTCGACCCCTCTCCGGATAGTATTACAAGTGAGTCTCCTCAGAGCGCATGTAGTTGATACATGTATACTCAATGGAAGCACACTTGTAAAAACGCAGGCCTCACGAGGCGTGTCAGGGCCCTGACCCTCAAGCTCCTGCCCATCGAAGTCCCACCAGACAGTATCAGCGACCCTACTAGTCGCGTCATCACCCCCCAGCTCATCAACGCGTACATTGCGGCCGCAGGGGACTTTGTGGAAGCAGTGAGCGTCCACTTCTATGTTCAGCTCCCGCCAATCTCTGAGGCTTCGCGAAGTTACCATATTGTCTTCTTCTGGCCTATAAGCAGTTTATGTGGGATGCCAATAAGTATCCTGCAGACTATGGGGAAAATGAAGGCAGAGGTGTGTGCTATACTCTACTGCAAACAGAGAAGGCTGTTTAATCCTCCTGCAAGCCACTGCATGCGAGGTCTTGGCCCGCAAAGTGGTTCACCACTCACCACCGGAGAAGATTTCCACCATCTTAACTGCTCGGTATCAACATAGGGAAATAGACGGAGATGTTAGTGGCAGCTCGAGCGCCCTGGAGATGGCCATCGACGCCCACTGGTGCGTCACAATGCTCAAGCTTCGCCTAACATAGTTATAATTTCATTGTTCAGTACCATTTTCTTGTCTTCGAGTGAAGCACAGGATGGTGAATATTGCTTCTATGTCCGATAATTTCATGCTCATGAATCTTTACAGTTGTGCAAGACATGTGGTGCGGCAGAATTGTTCAATTGTACGACGCCGAAGGAAACGTCAGCTGTACGTGCCAAGTATCATAACGGCTTGCCACCGTGCTGAAAGACTCTTCAGTTGTACCATACGACAAGGAGGCTCACCGTGGCTTCTGGGGACATGTTGATCCAGCAAGGCTAGGAGTCCCCAGGTATCAGAATATTTTCCGCATCGTGGTATGGTTCATCTTCCTGTTCGCGTACTCGCAAGCCGGTACGTCTTATGTTTCGAATCTATTGTCTACATCACTCAATTAGCATTCCATAGTCCGCGAACCATTGGACAAATCACACAACAGCCTCGATGCGTGGGAGGTTGTAATGTACGTTTTGGCCTTGGCGTTCAGCTTCGAAGGTAAGGCTCTGGCCGCACATGATACTCCAGTTACTCAACGCGATTTTAGATATACACAAGGTAGGGTGGAATATATTTCATGCCACTCTAGAGACCTAATTCATCTCTCCCAGATCTTCAAACTTCTGATGCTTGTTTCCTGGCGCACATTCGGATTTTGGAACGTTGTCTCGTTCGTGACGGACTGTCTTTTTACAGTGGCTTTCACACTCCGTATGATCGGCATTGCAAATGTAGGCGAGCAGAGTAAAATGGTTCTGCAGAGCTTCCAGTGCTTGAGTTTTGCCGCGCCGCTCCTCTGGTATGTCGACCCTCTAAATCCCAGTCTTTCTTTCGCACCCTTATCCTTCGTAACAGGATGAGTACGCTTCACAAGCCAGCATCTTATAATTTCTCTCTAACACATGTCTAGAACTCATCCCTATATTCGATGGATACAAGTACGACCACATTCTCTGTAACGCTCCGCTGTTCTGACATACACCCACAGATTTGTGGGAACGATGCAGATTTGTGTGGCCCGAATGTTGAAGGAGTCAGGTTTCTTCTTCTGTGTATGTGCGCTTCCCGCTGTATGAACAACCCCTCTCTCACTGCTGTACAGCTTCTTGCGTTGATGGGTTTAGGCTTCCTTCAGGGCTTATATGCCCTCGATGCGGCTGACGGCCAAACCGATGCACCGTCTAAGGTACCCACGCGCGCAGTGCTCGATCCAATTGTACTATCTCATTGAACGCCACACAGATCCTGCATGTACTCATTCAAGCATTACTGGGGTCAGTATCTCAGGCACTTGACTATTTTGCCCGTTGCTCACTATCACCCAATAGATCACCCAACTACGAGATGTTCCCATCGTGAGTCGGGATACGCACACTTTGGGTTATCCCAGTCCTGATCGCACATTTAAGGCCACTCGGACTATCCTTGTACTATCTGTGAGTCTTTCAGTTGCACGTCCTATGTTTCCGTTTGGATGCCTTTCTTATCTGCTCAATTAGTTGGAACGTTGCGACCGCAGTCATCCTGCTCAACGTCCTCATCTCTCTCTTCTCGTCGGCTTATGACGACGTGAGTGGCAGGTACGAATAACTGTCTTCAACATTCTAATATTTTGCACAGGTGGTCGAGGATGCTGCAGCAGAGTACTTGACATACTACGCGGGCAAGGTCGTGGGCATGATCAGGGCCCCCGATGAGTTCATCTATCTACCGCCATTCAACATCATTGAAATTTTCCTAGTAGCTCCTTTCGAGTGCGTTCGGATCTTCTCTCCATTCATGTGGCGAGCTCAGCATGCTGTCTTCCAGGTTCTTTGTCAGCGACGAGACTTACACCAAGGCACGTTGATACCACGGTTCAATTCGCTTTTTGGCCGACATCTTAACCCTTCATCAGATGAACCGCTACATCATGCGTACCGTCTTCTTCGTCCCACTCTGCGTGATTGTGCTCTTGGAGGCGCAGCTGAGTCCGGACAGAAACCGTTGGGTAAAGGACTGGTTCAGTTCCCCTGACGAAGGCGGCGAGGACGCGCCGCATTTCCAGGATCCCGAGGTGAATGGTGTCGATGCAGACCGTGGATTTGCGATCAGCAAAGTACCATTCAAAGAGCTTGTTAAACGCTTCCCAGACACGACCCATGTAAGCCGCCTCAAAGATTCTTGTCTCTTCCCGTTCTGACCAAATGCCCGTGTAGTCGGCGGAGGCGGTCATGATGACAGAAATCAGGGAGCTCAGAAGCGAGCTCGCAGAACTGAAGGAGATGATCAGACAAATGGCCGCTGAAAGGGCGAAGAGCGAATGATGAAGGGATCCAGATTTTGCTTGTATCTGGTCCCTATCAAGAATCAACGTGGACATTCGACAACTGACAATTCACAATCTATACGGACACTTGTTTCTTGCTTGAGAGCAATGTTGTACATTTGTTATACTGTTGTGCGATGCATACGATTACAATGTGATGAGTCCGATCATGGGCATGGGTATATGTGTCGATCAAGATACAAGATGTTCAATACTCCATCCTCGGGCCTCAGGTCTCATCCATTTGATTCGACGTCGGCTCTCGCGTAAGCTGCGTCAGGACGTTCATGCCGCGCACGAAAAATGGCCGGATCTCGTTGATTTCCATGGCGCAAAGGTTTTCCAGCTGTATGGTCCTTTTAGCATTCCACCATACACGAATGGATCCATTGGAGCGTACCAGAAGTTCGTTATGGTCCAACTTTACAAGACCGTCACGACTCTTAGCTTGTCGCGCTTCTCGGATGTCTTTCAGAAGAGAGCGAATGCGATCAGGGTTCTGCAGATCATCCGGTGCACTGAAAGAAAAATGAGCCAAGGAGGAGATAACTTAATCGGTTTGCTTACACGTCGAGGAAGACCTTGGCTATCTCGGCGAATCGGAATGGCATTTCGCTGAAATCCTTCAAGGTTGTTTCATCTGTTAGTCGTTTCTGTAGAAAATCTACGGAGAAGGTTCCTGTGAGCTGCTTTGATGATTCAAAAGTCCTTTACGCACCGACATTCAGCCACACAGGAGGAACGATATGGCACTTTTTCTTAAGCTTCAGGTTCGATGCCATCCACAAGGGGACCTTGCATTTTGTTGGTGGTCGTAATGGTCCGTATGCACCCTAGTAGAGAATTATGTCAGAGGTGTGATATGTGGAAACAGAAATCACTCCGCACAGAGATGAACGCAGTCCTTTCCATAGAGACGAGAGGGACTATCTCCACAAGCTGCTCAGACGCGACGAGTTCAAGCTCTGCGGGCGTGACAGAGGACCGAAGTGAGGGTGGAAGCGCCATCTGATTCTTTCAAGCTTTTCCGTATAACGTTAGAGGCTTAATGACACAATTGCGACTGGTGGGCGTACAATCCCTAAGCCTTGTGAGGGTCGGAAGCAAGAAAGCTAGACGCGTTCGGAGACGCGCTGTGATCATGCCGAAAGGTGTTAGCACGATCACGTGTTATGACGCGTGTCGCGTTTTGCCACGGTTGGGATTCACGCGATCTGAGATCGACGCTATACTCTGCCCTCCGCCACCACCGACTGCTATCCCACTCTCCTCGCCTGGCTCTCCACCAGCCCACCGGACTTTCTCTGCGACAACCCTCATCATTCCAGAAATCCAGGACTGGACGTTGTGGGCAGCCACGTCCCTCTGCCTCCTCGTTCTCAAGATCACTATCACTATGCTCGGTGCCCGAACCAAGCAAGTCTTCGCCTACGGCAAACGTGGCCAGCGTGTTGTGAATGTCTACGACGATAACAAGCTGAGAGAGATCGAGCCCACCAAAGGGGTCCTTAATGTCCGTAAAGAATCGTGGGACTTTGACGATATTCTGGTCTCCTCCAAGTCGGCACCCTCACGTAAACCCTCTCCCCTCCGAAGCACCAAGCCGAAGAAGTTGTCTCCGAAAGTCGCCAAAGTAGGTGGGATAGACGTCGCGAAACCCGCTCGCCGCCTTCCCCTTGGTTCCATCCCGCCCAATGCACCGTCCTCTCCTGCAGTTCCTCCGCCCGCCCGAGGCAAACGTCGCCAAACAACCGTCAAGCCGTCTTCCCTTGCACCCGCATCCCCCGTCATTGATGTTGACATCATTGTGCTGGACTCTCAAGGTCGAAGAATCAGTCAAGAGCATCGTATCTCTAAAGCGAATGTTCAGCCGAACACCCTGGCCTCCACTTCCTCCAAGCCAACGAAAGTCCCTCCTCGCGCGAAACCACGTCCTAATGTAAAGAAGGCTGAACCCATAGCTTTATCAGACTCCGAGGATGAGGCTCCGAGACCTCGTCAGAAACGTGTTACCAGGACTAAGGCGAAACCTATAGTCATCTCTGATGACGATGATTCCGGCAGTGACTACAACCCGTTCAAGGACTCCGCTGAGGAGATTGATTCTTCCGACGAGGGCACGTCTATGGCAACTCCTCGCTTACGACGACGAGGCCTACACCGAGCACGATCTAATGTAATCCTATCACCCTCTCCTACACCATCACTATCTCCGTCGCCTACTTCAACTCCACAAGCACCGCGTACATCTTCCCACACCCCACAGCACGTTGTCCCCGCGAAACCTGAACCTCCGAAACCCGCCACAGCTTCCGCACCACTACCCGCACAACCCATCCCTCTCACGCGACATGCTACGCTGCCTGCACAACTTGCTCGGCCTCAACCACTCGGCCCATTCGCCTCTTTACCTAATATTGACGAAGGAGGGCCCACGCGATCCAAGCCCCGGCAGCTCACTCCCATTCGCGCGCGTCCAGGACGCCCCGCATTCCTCGCGCCACCCTCACCGCCCTCCCCGACCACACCATCCGAAGCGAACTTGGACCTCTCCTTTGACTTTGCACAACTCGCACTCTCCCCCGGCGCACTTGAAGAGGTGCGGCGACTTGACTTTGCTGCACCCCCACCCGTCGCCTCCTACGTCCGACCGTTGCTGGAAGAATGTGCGCAAACAAGCCCGCACGAGTTCTCCGCGTTCATCGAGATGTTCCCCTTTGACCCCATTGTGCGCGAAGAGCGAGAAGGCGGGCCCTCAGGCCCAGCGAAATTTCAGAAGATCGGCGAGGCGTGTTACTCTGAAGTTTTCGGCATTGGGGACGTCGTCCTGAAGATCATTCCCCTCCGCGACGAGACTCGGAGCGGGCCGCTTGCTGGGAGCGCGGACAGTCCAGAAGTCAGTGAAGCTAAAGATGTCCTCAAGGAGATCATTGTGACGCGGGCTATGGGTGAATGCTGTGTGGGCTTCACGGAACTCTTGAGAGCGTACATTGTCCGTGGAAAGTACCCCTCGCTTCTGCTGGACCTGTGGGACGAATATGATGAGCGGAAAGGGAGCGAGAGCGTTCGACCTGGTACGTCCGTTCTAAATGAGCTTGACAATATCAGGGTCTGATGCTATTCTTAGATACATTCACCGTCTCTCAGCTGTATGCTATCATCGTCCTTCCGAATGGCGGGCCAGACCTGGAGGCGTACACCTTCAATACACCGGCAAAATCAGGCTGGCGGCAAGCATGCAGCATCTTCTGGCAAGTGACCCGAGCCCTTGCTGAGGCGGAGGAGCTGGTCAGGTTCGAGGTATGTCACGCATCTATGCTCTTTCCTATCCATCTCTAAACCTGTCGGTAATCCGCAGCACCGCGACCTCCACTGGGGTCAAATCCTCGTCAAGAACGTCCCGAGCCCAGTCCGCCCGCGCAAGACCTCGCAAGACGATAAAGCGACGCCTATGGACGACCCGACGCACGGCGTGCTCGCGACGATCATCGACCTCGGACTGTCGCGCATGGACGGGGACGGAGACGCGCGCAACGCGCACTGGACGCCGTTCGACGCGGAGATCTTCGAGGGCGAGGGCGACTACCAGTTCGACGTGTACCGCATGATGCGCGCACACAACGGCGGCGAGTGGGCCGCCTTCCGCCCGTTCACGAACGTCATGGTGCGTCACGTCACGTCTCGTCTTTTTTTCATTTGGCGTTGGCGAGCCGGACTGACGTCTGTGTGTGTGTCAACAGTGGTTGCATTACCTCGCACTTAAGCTCCTACAGGCGAAGAAGCTCCGGGCACCCCCGGCTACCAAAGTCGTAGAGCGCGCGGCGCATGAGTGCCTGAAAGAGGTCGAGGGCGTGCTTGCGCTGCGCCTCGCAGGCGTGAAGCCTCCGCAGAAGCCCGCTCGGGGAAGACCACGCAAGACAGTCGCTCCGGCGAGGAATGACAACGTTGCTGGGCTGACGAGTGCACAAGAGCTGTTGAGCTTTGCCGTTGAGAGAGGGTGGGTGTTGCCGTAATGGGGCCCGCAGCCGCTGCTGCCCGCTCTGTGCGGCATGATGTACTACTCTGGCGATACCGTGTAACTTCTGGATATTGTATTGCATGTATACCCGTTCCATCACATTGGATGATCTCCCCTGTATCACTTACACAAGGCTCGTTGTTTGCGGACTGAATAGACTGCATTCGACTCCGAGACATCCACACGCCAGTCATGTCGGTAAAAACACCTTCGATGTTATTCAAGACGTGCGCACTCCATTGTGAGACGAGACAGAAGCCATTACAAGATGTACTGCTACATGATCGACAGATCGGGTGGTCCTCAATGTACGAGTGGGGTAGGTATCACAAATCCGCTACTTAGCTAGGGACATGAACGTGCGGGGGCTGCGCCGGTGGCGCGCGGTAGGGTGTGCTCTTTGCGAGCGTGGAGGGACAGCGATACATCGGGGTGGCGAAGATGGTGGTAGCAGGGAGACAACAGATGGGACATACGTGGTACAGAAAATCGACATAAAACGAATAAGATAGCGTGCTCGAGCCCCGGCCTCCGGGACTGAGCCTTGAATCTGGACGTCGCATTGTGGGTGAGGGAGGGCGATTCAAACGTTCTAGTGGAGCAGCAGTACGAGCCGCCGTGCTGAGACTCAGATGAGCTCACGGCCGCTACGACCGGCGGCTGGTGCCCGCACTCGTCGTCGTCCCGCGCCGCGCCCGCGTTCTGCCTTTCGCCACGGGCTCCTCGGGGGAGACCTTCCGCTTCTTCGGCAGCGGCTCGCTCTTCGCCTTCCTGTGCGCAGCCGTGCGCGCGCGCTTCGCGGGCGCAGGAGGAGGTGGCGGCGGCGGCGGAAGGGCGCGGCGGGGGCGTAGCTCGTAGCGAGGCACTACGGGGGCGTCGGCGTCGGTGGCGGCGGGGGCTGCGGCTTCGAGGACCCTCTTGCGCTTCTTGGGGGACGGCGCGCTTGGCGGGCGCGACTTTGCTGGCAAGGATGGGGCTTGCGGGCTGCGGGGCCAGTAGTCGGCGGGAGGGGGGAGCTCCGCGCCACGGTGGCGCAGGCGCGGACGCGAAGGCGAGCCCGTGGGGAAGGCGGGCGGTGCGGGCGGGCGGCGGGGAGAGCGGATGGGCGACTGTCGCAGGCGCGCTGGAGACCGCCGCGAGGGGCTGGGGGGCGGCTGCTGCGAGGGGCCTGGCGTTGGCTGGGAGGGCGGCTGGGAGAAACCGAGCTGGGAGAGGGTGACGCCCTCCGGGGCCGCGTCTCCGAATTGGGGCAGGACGGACTCGAGCTGCGAGGCGGGCAGCGCGCTGGTGTCCTTCACGGGCCACTGCAGTGAGCCGTTTGGAGTCACGAGCGGCGTCTCGATGTACGGGTCCGTCTCTTGTGACTCGGGGTCGAGGCCTGGTTGCGATTGTTGGGAGTGGTCAATGGGTGTCGGGAAGACGTGTGGCGAGAGAAGGTGGTCTTTCTGTGGGGTGGAAGGGAAAGCACCCTCCGTGGCTTGGGACCGAGGAGTTGAAGCACGCCGACAAGGCTTGTTGAAAATTTGCGGTCGAGTGCCCCAGGTCTGAGAAGGTTGCGATTCTTCGTCGACGGGCTCTGTTAGCGTGCGTTCGAGGGGCACAGCTTTCCGTCTGTAGCGACTGCCATAGCTCACACCGAAGCCGTCCCAGGCGACCGCGAAGGTGCTCGGAATATTCGGGTCTTCCTCGTCTTCCTCGCCGCTGTCTTCGCCGCGCATCATGTCTCTCGTTCGTCTGAGTGGCGGTGGTCGTTTGGGCCGTGGTTGCGTCTGCACCGGGACGCGGCGGACGGGATTCACGGGCGGGAGCGTGCTCTCATACGCAAAATCCCGAACCTTGATGCCCATGGTGGTTAGCGCGGAAAGGCGATCATCGGTCTCCGCTGAGCCACTCGACGATGCGGGATGTTGGGATTGGGACGGAGGCACGTCCGGGTCTTGTGCTGGCGTTTGAGAATTCTGAGAAGGCAAGGTTGAGAGAAGCATCGAACGAGTGATGTGCGGTATGCTTACGGAATGCGTGGAGGACATGCCGAGAGAGCTGGAAAAGGTTTGATCGTGGCGGAGGCGAGAGGGCGAGGCGGGTGTCGACGTTGAGGCACACACTGACAGGGTCGCCATGGACGAGGGCGGATCGGAGGAAGAGCAGGGAGGCGGACCGCCACTCGGGATCAGGCGGGTTCTTCGGCTTGGGGCTCGTGGAGATCCGCTGCACTAAATTGGCGCAATAGATCGGGTGGTGGCCGCGGACGACGCGTCTTGTCTGCAGCAGACTCGGGCGAGGGGGGACAAACAAGACCGCCGCTTGTATCTCGTGCTCGTGGTCGCAGAGCAAGCTGGGGAGCGCTGGGGCGGTGGGCGGCGGTGGAACCAGGACACGGGTGGCTGCTGGCAGGCGCAGGGCAGGCCGCGCCGAGCTCTCGCACCGAATCCAATCCGAACTCCGGCTGCGAGTCAGATAGCCCGCTTTCGGGAATTAGCCGCCGAACAAACATTCCCACGCCTCCACCCACAGCCACCGCTGACTCGTCCAACGCGCTCTCTCCTCAAACGCGCCACCCTGCCAGCTCGCTCTGCATGAGCTCTACACGTAGAGAATCCAAGCCACTATTTCCTCCACCGCATTCCGTAAATGCTGCACGCAGCAGGATGTCCCAGCATCGGACCACATCCGGAGACGGGCGAAGAACAGAAGCTATTGATTGCCCTGCATCGGACCACAATATGAATGTCATCGATGGTGTTCCTTTAGGTAATGTATATCCAGACTCTTATTCAGCTGTAGCACAAGGCGTCTCATTCCCTCCTGTGGGCAGTTCCAGAGAGCGTAGCATGCTCACATGTTCGCATCCATGTGGTCGATGATATTCCAGATCTTCCCTAGATTCCACATCCTGCTCTGGTAGGCCGGGCTGAGTTGTCGAAGCCTGACTTAGACTTCGATGCCTATTCAATTACAGCTACCCTCGTTCCTCTCATACAAACCTCGGATATCCATACGCCGTCTTTCTATATTCTTTCCACGCTTCACAGGCCTTCATGTGTAGCTTTCGAGAGCTGCCTGTGATACAATTTCGGGCCAACGCCTTCAGCACCATTGGACCACCAGCCTCGTCCTTCTATCTGACCCGGCCATGTCGTATCTCTCGTAGGCGTGCGAAAATTCACGACACTCCCCAGCATCTAACTTACTTCAGACTTCCGCCTGTTCTACGGCTGACCCCGTCTGTTCACCTCAATGTTGTCCGACAACAGCGCTACATATTTCGTCCACCGAGGACACCGAACCCGAATCAAGCTCGCGGCAAGGTAGATGCGACAGGCCCACCGTCCAATCCGGGGTTGCCGTGTCTCAACTAGGGCATTCACTCTGACCATCAGACAGCTGTATCTTGGTCTGGACGCTGGTTGGTCGGTTCGCATGGACACACCGGATACATATAGCTCGGGAGTAATAGGTGTACAAATACCTCAGATGGTGGTCTGTGAGATGCAGTCTGGGAGGTGCGGACAACGTGGTATAGGTATCGTGACGAGTTAATCTTCTCGACTTTCATCATGATCTGGCCGTCGAAACCATCAGTTCCCACTGGTAAGTCGTCTATGACGTAAGGACACAAAGTCGTAGCTCACACCGTATACACAGGATTATGAGCCCAGCTTTGCGACCTGATCTTCGCTACAAACCTCGCGTATCAAGTCAAAGATGATCTGCTCGTCCATTATCAGTTCTCAGCGCCCGTACGTTAGTTTATGCAGCAACATTCTCCCCATGTATCTCACTCCATTCCGCTCCCCGCCTCAATTCCTTTAGGTGATACTACAGCAGTAGTATGTACCGCCTTTGGCGAGTTGCTAATGATATGTATTGACTCGCCGCTCGCCCCGGCATGCTATGCGAACGTGGAGTTTCCTCTTGGGTGTGGGGATCATCGAAGCTCTGGAATGGACGAGTCCTCATGAAAGCAACTAATATTTGTATACCCGTATGAGGCCACCCGTCAACGGGTGTCGTGCGAGGTAACAGCCCTCTGAAAAGCAATGAATAACCGTACACGGCCGCCCGTCAACGACTGTGGTATCGGGTAACAGCCCCCACATCCCTGGATCTCATTCTAATGACCGCCTTTTTCGGATAGGGCTGTGTAAAAGTGCGAAAGCGTCGGGGAGAAGCATCTCGAATACATCGAACTTCTTTGTCCGGACGCCCGATGCCACGATACTCACGGATCAGCTGTGAAAAAAGAAAGGCTTATAGTCGGCGCCGCCCTTGACATGCACGGTGGGCATACCCCTCCTTCCTTCTGGACCGTTCCTCTTTCTTCCTGCGCGCTCCTTTTGTTGGCATACCATGCCTACCCCACCCACCATAATAGTGGTAGACGATAAAGGCGGCTCAATCGACTACGAGAACGATGACTGGGAATCCCAAGTTTACGACAATGATACACTGGGTCTCTATTACCACGACACTCTAACCCTGGGTACCACAGGCGCCATAGCCAGCTTTACTTATGAAGGTCAGTAGTCTCCTCTCCTTGTAGAAATCGTACCTCACATACACCCAGGGAGTAACATCAATGTGGTCAGCATCGCTGGGGGCATGGCGGGGGCGCTAACCCAAATCATCGAGTTCACCCTCGACGGGCAAAGCCTCGGGAGAACGGTGTTCCCGGGTGACATCAACTCCACCGCCACCCCTTATTACTGCCTTAATGACACCGCGATCGGGGATGGAAATCACACCCTCGTAATGAATGTGCTCCAGGCCTCAAATGAATATCCCTTTTACCTGGACTACATCATCTACCAAGCCCTGAGCGGCGCTACTCCTACTGACGGAGCAGCTGTGGCTTCCGGGACAAGCTTCCCTACACAGACTGGAGCTGCCAACAACGGAATCCTGCCCACAGTTTACGTGGTGTCCAATTCGGGGGGAGCCCCCATCGGTCCCATCATCGGTGGCGTAGTGGGTGGCCTTGTCCTTCTTCTAATCGCGCTGGTCGCGGTGTGGTTCATTTGGATCAAGCATGGGAGGAGCCGGAAGCCTTACTTCTATGCCTCCGCGGACGCTGGGGACATCCTTGGCGCAGGTACGTGTCTCATCCGTCGCACTGTCACTAGTACGCTGAGTTCAAATGGATGCCTTTTTGCAGAGACGAAAGCCGAGCCATACGCGGTCCCTCCTCCTTCGTCTGCTCCGACGTCCGAAATGGGAGGCTCCCAGCACTACCAAGTCGCTCGCACGGCCTCCATCGCCCCCTCCTCGTACTCCCACGCGCCCTCCGGTCTCGCGCAGTCCGCGTATGGGGCCCCCGCCAGCGAATACAGCTCCTCCGCAGGCGGCTCGGGATCGGGCTCGGGCTCGCAGCTCGGGCTCGCGTCGGGCTCGCGGCCGTACCAGATGTCGAGCCCGAACCAGAACAGGAGCAAGGCGGCCGAGGCGGGCTTGCTGTCCGTCCCCGAGGAGGCGACGTTCCACTCAGACTCGGGCGTGCGCTTCGACGAGTTCGGCCAGCCGCAGCCCGTGGCAGGCTCGTCCTCGGCGGCGAACGCGCAGATGGACGTCCCGCCGTCCTACAGCGCGGCTTGAGTGGAGTGGAACCTGGGGAAGATACGCAAGGGAGGGTTAGGGCTTGGCTCAAGAGAAGGATTCGGAGCGTCCTTTTTCGGAGAGGGGGAGGCCACTGGTGGCACACCGGTCGCAATAAAGTATGCCACGTTAATGTTCACCATCATTCCAGGAATCTGTACCACGGCTCGAAGGGTCCTTTGGATGACTATATATTGTGGGGCACATTGAGTGCAAATACCATGCTCCAGTACTACTATTTGTGGCGTCGGACGGCAGCCGATTTTCTCATGTAGTGGTGAGCGGATCGATTGTCGGGCTGCGATCCCGCAGCGGGATCTTCACATATTGACTAACATGTATATAACTGTCTAGATGATTGTCCGGTGAACGGTCTGGCCAGCAGGACTAAGCGCAACTTCCGGGACCCGTGCCAGTTGCATCGTGACCAGCTTTGATGAGTCAAAGAAGTAACATACCTGTAGCCCGGAAGCTGTAAAGGGATTGTTTAATGTCCACAGTAGCCATAAGGTTGTCTGGACAATGGTGACAGAATAACTATCGACGACAATCTGACGATCTGGGGGGTACCTGCACATGCCCGAACGCCGCCCAAACATATCGGCGCCGGCGAGGCGGTCATTGCGGTGCATGCGCTGGAGGCGTTTGGCGCCCAGGGCCTGTCGTCTCAGCTCACCGCTTCCACTTTCCCCCTTTCTCCTTACAGCGCCCCGCTCGTCGGCGTTATGATGTAAGTGACTATGGTCTCCAATCGGCGCTGTACCATCATTCAATTCAAATAACCATAACAGCTCCTGCTGCGATGGTGCCGGAAATTGTGGCTGCTGATTGGGGCCAATACGTGACGTGTCGACGTGAGTAACTGAGTTCGATCACAAGCAACAAGAACGAGTCGAGCAAGTGTGAGATGCCCTCGTCTTCGTGTGAGCGATCTTCTAACCCCTCCTAAAACAACGTGCTAACGTATCTTTATGTTGTGTTGCAGGCATGCCGCCAGTCAGGGACTGTACATCTTTGCGCTGGCCTACGGGAGGTGAGCCCTGGATGGATGGACAACGACGTCCGGCGCGCCCATGCGATGATGTTCCACTCCACAAGCGAAGAGCGGTACACCCCCTCCTGGCAGTTCCGGAGGTTTGATGCCGCATGCGTGAGACAGACGCGCTGGCCCTCAAGTACGTCCCCGACTGGTGGCTTCCTCAACACATCCTCACCTTCTACCCTTCTTTCTGCCCCCCTTACGCCTCTCCTTTCCCCCTTCTCTTTCTCCTTCCTCAAAGATGACCGGGTCGATATTTGTAGTGGATGATCAAGATCCTTCTATCACGTACGATTCGTCCACAGGCTTTTGGGTTTCGACAAAGGAATCGGATGCATCGGACGGAACGGTCACGTCTGGTTTGGCTGGAGCGAAAGCCAACTTCACCTTCTCTGGTAATGTGCATTCTCCCTTGACCTTGAGCGTACGTGACTGAACATTATATTTAGGCACGGCCGTAGGCGTCTACGGTTGGACGGCCTCCGTCGCAAATGCTGCACCACCAGCGATCAAGTTTTCCGTAGATGGACAGGTTATCCAAACAACTGTAGCCCCAAACAACGGCTCTTCGGAGGCTTCAAAGTACACATTCTTTGGTACCGAACTCGATGCGGGAACGCATTTACTCGAGATGGACGTCCTCAACGCGACAGATCAGTATCCCTTCGTGTTCGACTATATCCTCTATGAGCCTTCTGGGGGCGCAAGCACAGAAGGATCCCAAAGCACATTCACCGGGACCATCCCGATTGCGTCAGCTACCTCCATCTCCGCCAGTACCGGGGGTTCGTCGGGCACCCCCGTTGGCGCTATCGTAGGCGGCGTCGTCGGAGGCGTTGCTGTCATTGTGGCCACGATCATCGCCGTGTGGTTCCTCTTCTTCCGGCACAAGAAGTCCAACCAGCCGTACTTCTATGCAACCGCGGACCATGCGGCTGATCTACTCGACCATGGTGCGTGTAAGAGGCACAGATTGTCCTTTTATCGTCTAATTAGGAGCCTCTAGAAGAGATCAAGCCGACGCCTTATGCCGTACCCCCGTCGGTTTCAACGGCCCCCTCATCGACCATGGGGGGCTCTCAATACCAAGGCCCGCCGCCGCAGGCCCAATCCGCCTACAGCGCCCCCACGACATACTCACATCCTCCTTCTGGCCTCAACCAGCCCACGTATGCCACATCCGAGGGACCCCTCAGCGATTATGGCTCCTCCGCCGCTGGACCTTCGGGCGGCTCACAGCTCGGCCTTGCTCCGGGCTCACAGCCGCGGGTGACGTCGAGCCCGAACCAGCCGATGAGCAAGGCGGCAGAGGCAGGGCTGCTGTCCGTGCCCCAACAGGCCACGTTCCACGCGGATTCGGGCATCCGGTTCGACCAGAACGGTCAGCCACAGCCCGTCGCAGGATCGTCGTCGTCCGGGATACACGCACCACAGGAACTATCGGACGTGCCTCCATCGTACAGCGCTTCGTAAGGGGCAATGGAGGGTTGCTTGGGAGTGTAGGTGGGATGGCCAATAGAGCGCGGTGGGCACTGGAATGTCTGCCTTTGGCAACGCCATCGGTCGTTGGGATATCGAAGTCGTCATCTGGCTGGTTTTTGGTATTGTATTTGGGTTTGCCTCATAATCTCTTACTCCAGAAGATTTTTCATGAACATTCATCAGCATCTTTACCTTTCGTACAAGTTGGTGTACCATACCCGTCGCTCATTTTTGCATATATATGGCTATGTATCAGTAAATTTTACGACAATCGCTTTGCAATCGTGACACCCTGAGTGCCTCGGTCTCAACACATGGCCAGGGCCTTCGCCGACGTACTGGGCTGTTGCGGCCGTTGTGGTGGCTTGTATACGGTAGAAGGCTGGCGGGCTCGGAGCGCCCGGGGATGTCGGACGTTTGATGGTGAGTGCTGGGCGCCGATTGCGCGCCGCGGCGCTGATGAGGACGCTCGGGACGATGATGCCCTTGTGTGCCCGAATGCCGCCCTCAGCCTCGTTCCCGACGTCAGACGGGACCACCCAGCCTGAAGCAATGGATTGCAAATTCTCGTCGACTTTGTCCTCTCTTCCACCACCGGCCTGCTGCTCCCCAAGTCCCGCTGCGCGTGGCGTGCACGCCAGCCGTTCTCGCGATGACCACGGTTGATGTCGACGGCGCGAACACCACCGCGATTCAATACGACTCGTACGGGAGCGATACCTGGTCGCTGACAGAGACGTCTGGCAATGGTGCCGTCTTCGCGCAGACGTTGACGAGGTTGCAGTCAACTGGTGGCGCCGTCTTCCATTTTCACGGTGCGTGCCCAAGTTTCAATTTCGCGCGAGCGCATCTCAACAAGTACCTTCGTCGCGCTCAAACATGCGGGTACTATCACGCATGCTACCTGCTTCTACGTCTCCTGTCAAAAACCATAGGGACGAGTGTACAAGTTTTCGGCACAGTTCTATCACCGAGAATTTCCGGCGAATCTGTTACTTCAACATACACCATCGACGGCTCGGGAACGACACCCTACTCGTCTGCACAAATCTTGCAATCCATCACAACAAGTGAAGCAGATGGTCTCCAATTCTTTGACTCTGGCACGCTCTCGGACGGCGATCATGTCCTGGTGATCAATGTCACTTCCGCAACCTCATCAGATCCGTACTACCTCGATTATATCCAATATGTTCAGACCTCCGCGACCACGACGTCCTCCAGTGCGTCGTCGACGTCGAGTACTACGACCACTAGCTCCGCGACTTCCCCTCCAAGTAATAGCGGAGGTTCAAAGCCTCACATTGGCGCGATCGTAGGCGGTGTCGTCGGTGGCGTCTGCTTCCTCGCCGTTGTCGCATTAGGCATATTCCTCTTCCTACGCTACTTCCGACATCGTATTGGTCTCTCGGGTAGGAAGCGCGGTGGTAGAGGTACGTCCGTTCCTGGCCCGCTTTACACTCCACAGACTCTCGCGCGCTCACGTCCGACCTCCCAGACCTCGTCGAGCACCTCGCAGAAGAAGAGGAGCCCAAGAGCGACCTTTCCGGCCCCTGGTCCGGTAACGGCAGCGGCGTCACGCCCTCGCTGTCCGGCCCTGCGCTCTCTCATGCGCCTTCTGACGCGCAGTACGCCGCATCGACAATCGTGCCCGACGACTCGGCATCGCAAGTCGCGGGCCGCCTTTACGCGGCGGAGCTTGCGCAACAGCGCCTGGCAGCGCTCCGGGCGCAGGAGCACGGGGCCGAGCCGTCGGGATCTGCGGCCGAAGCGGGGGCAGCACCAGCGTGGGCGCGGGACAGGAAAGAACCTATACCGCCCACGGTGCCCGAGGAGCAGGAGCCCGAAGAGGCGGTCCAGCACCAAGATTCGGGCTTCCGCTTCAGGGACGGGGAGCTGCCGCCTGGAGTGTTGCCCGTAGGTTTGCACGGCGCACCATCGCAAGAGGACGCCGAACGCCCCCCGGAGTACGGTGCGGGGTCATGACAGAAACGACATCGTGGCGGGACGGGGGCGCTGACGAACTAGGGGTTGGGTGGCGGGGCCGTGAGTTACACGGATCGATGGTAGTGTGCTGTTTTCAGGGTTATACCCGGCTCGCGGGCCGCATTTTGCATCTCTTTGGTGTTCACACGCGCGTTTACGATTTATTGTATTGTCGACCGGCTCTCATCAATATAATACTCCACGTATATCCGAAGACCAAAATGGTCGTCTCAGTCATTCCACTGGAGCTTTAAGTCCCCATAACAAGCGAATAAGCGCGAAGTGCCACATGTATCTCTACCGCCGACGAACATGGTCAAAATCCTGTGGCTAACTGCTCAAGCTTCTTCCAAAGTCTAACCTACCTACACAGACATCAGCAGTAACCGGACTGCTCGTTCCAATTTTGTCCACAATTAGGTGTGCCCAGAAAGCGCAATGAAGAGGTCGAAAAAAGCCTCGCCGGGTAAACCAAAGACGGTTCTATTGGAGGCGTGCGCTAGTCTCGCCGGGGAAACGGGCAAGGGCGTAGGACCGTTCGGGTAATCGACATGCAGAACGTGCTGTCTCTTTATCGGCGGAGAATGCCATCGATGACCCTTTACAGCAGTTGAGCACTCTATGCCGTGTCACTAATCTTACCCAGCGCTGCAAGAAACCTTGCCCACTTCCCGCCGTGCCACCCCTCTATCCGCCGCCAGTCCTCGCTCTCCTCGCCGAACCCTCTCTTCAGCCACATTAGCCTGGCCCCGATCACGAAGTCCGCGTAGCACGGCTCGTCACCCATGACGAACGTCCTCTCCTTCCCGTCAGCCGCCATCCAGGCCGCGACCTTCCCCAGGCCTGCTTCGAGCGCGGCCCAGTTCCGCGCACGCTCAGGGCTCCCGACCGGGTTCCAGTCCTCCATCCGCCCGCCGAGCACGCGCTGGCGCGCTTCCTTGAAGTGGGCCCTGCTGACCGCGCTCGGGCGCTCGTACCCTGCGGGAACCCCTATGTAGAAGACGTGCGGGGCGAGCGCGGCGTCCAGCGCGGCCTGGAAGGCGGCGTGGAATGCCTCTGTGCCAGGCGGGAATGCGCGTGATGTCGCAGGGTAGGCGGCGTCGAGGTAGCGCGCGATCGCCGCTGAATCCGCGAGTGCGGTGCCAGTGGAGGGGTCGACGAGGGCCGGGAGGGTGTACATGGGTGTGCCGTCAGGCCACGTCCCGGTAGGGGATATGTTGAGCTCCTGACATGTATGACGGATGTCGGGATACTCGACCCAGACGGTTTTATATGTGAGACCTTTGAAGTCGAGTGTGAGTCTGTTCGTGGAGGAGTTGAGTATTTGGACACGAAGATCAACGAGGTATAGCACTCACTTTGTCTTCCAGGTATTTCCAGACCACGTTTTCCCCTTCACATTGGCAGGGATATCGTAGAAGATAAGGGGGTCTGGCATTGCCGAAACAAAGAACTGGTCGATCTATGGCGGTAGGCTGGTCACGACTGCCTGCTTACTTTTGTACGTGCTGTACTGATAGGCTCCAGCTCGACGCGGTTTGTAAGCAGCCCGGGGCGCAGCCTTCGGATGAATAACAATACGAAGACAAAGTGAACGCTGCTCATGGCATGCACTCCTGCTCTATATAGCTGTAGTCGTCAGATCCTCGGAGTGGATGGTTCGTGGCCGTGGGCATGACCAATCGGTGGGTTCTGTACCCCCACAAGGCATCTTGGGGCAGCACATGACATTGAATTCATCTTGCGCACGGTACGAACTATGATGCATAGACGAGAGATGTGGTTGAGTACAAAAGAAAGACTGGGTGCAAGGCAATCACTCGGACTGTTTGAACGCGATCGAGAGCGCGCGTGACGCGACGCGCCTATACGGCATCCGCCGACCCGAGGACACAAGTCGCGACTTGCATGTCCCATTATCCCCGCTCACCCCCCAATATCCATCCTGCTCTCCTTCTAAACCCCTATTTGCTTTCCCTCTGAACATCTCCTTCTCAATTCGGGTTGCTAGGGTCTTTCGATACCATAATCACTGGTGGATGAGTTGTATGCTTGGTCTTTAACTGGTGCGTTTTCATGTCCTTGTTGGTCTGGCTTCGTCTCTGAGCACCCTGCCCTTTCTCGGACTTCATAGATCACTTATTCACATACCAGGACGACATCTGTCGCCCGTCGACGTCCCGCGGAACACCCTCATGCTCAGGCGCGCTTGGAAACCCGTGCTGGGCACTACTGTCCTAGTCGGTACCCCTGCATACGTCTACTACCGCCACTACCGGAAACCAACCGTCGAAACCTTTGATATCGCCGTCAAGGCTGTAGGTCCCGACGGCAAGCGTCAGATGGTCACCCGCACAATTCCCCTCCTCACCAAGGACCAGGTCGACAGTCGTCTCCGTGAGCACGCGACCGCCCAGAGTGTCGCGCGACCCGGCGGGCTCGTCTGGAAGTCTACCACCGCCCACTTTTCTTCCAACGACCCCATCGAGGATGCGAACGGAAACCTCCTCATCGAGCGCGACGCGTCCGACGGTGCCCAACCTGGCGACTACCTGTTCTTCGCCGTCATGGACGGTCACGCCGGTCCGCACACCTCGCGTGTCCTCGCGGACGTGCTCATCCCAACCGTCGCGATGGAGCTCGCTATGCGCGTCAATGACCCTAAGGCGAGCCTCACGGATACCGGGGTCCTGGCACGCGTACGGAGGTTAGTGTGGCCCTCAAAGCCGGCGCCATACGATGCAGACCCTGCGAACGTTGCGCGTGCCATTGAAACCGCATTCACAAAGTTGGACGCGCAAATAGTCAATGCGCCGTTGGAGATCCTCTCCCATGCCGTCGACGAGGAGGCATTGAAGAAGCGGCTTATACCGGACTTGAGCCAGCACCCTCTTGCAACGTCTAGCATCCGAACGGCTATGTCTGGTGAGGCTCTTTTCATCTGACACCCTTCTTTCCTCGGGCTCATCCTTTCACCGTTTATAGGTAGCTGTGCTCTGCTAGCCATGTTCGACACATCAAACCGCAACTTGTACGTCGCGTGCACAGGCGATAGCCGCGCTGTTGCTGGTGTATACGAGGAGACAGTGGACGGGGAGGGTGTATGGCGTGTCGAGGCACTGTCAGAAGACCAGACCGGCCGGAATCCGAACGAACTGAAGAGGTGCGTTGACCTCGTCTTATCAACGGGATTCCCCATGCCAACGGCTACTTTACAGAGTCCAGTCGGAGCATCCAGCGGACGAGGCACAAAACGTTATCCGCAACGGCCGCATACTCGGCGGATTGGAGCCCAGCCGTGCCTTTGGCGATTCTCGGTACAAATGGCCCCGCGAGGTGCAAGAAGTGTGAGTGTCTTGCTCAACATCAGACAGTTCGCCTAGCTGACCGCCTATGTCCCTCTACAGGCTCAGCAAAGCCTTCATGGAGCCCAAGGGCGAGGCCCTCCGCCCCCCGCCCCCGACGCTCAAGACCCCGCCCTACGTGACCGCCCGCCCAGTCGTGACCCACCGCCCGCTCTCCTTCCTCCCGCTCTCCACCTCCTCGCCGTCCCCTGCGAAGGGCCTTCGCTTCGTCGTGCTGGCGACGGACGGCCTCTGGGACGAGCTCTCCAACGAAGAGGTCGTCGCGCTCGTCGGCGGGCACCTCGCCGGCCTCCGCGGCGCCGTGCCCAAGGTGGAGCTCCCGCGCCTCGTGCGCACCGCCGCGGGCGCGGCGGGCGTCGACGGCAAGAACAAGGAGGCGCGCTGGGGGCCGGACCCGGAGAAGACGCGCGGCGCGTGGGCGTTCGAGGACGACAACCTCAGCGCGCACCTCATCCGGAACGCTATCGGGGGCGCGGACGTCGACCGCCTCCGGAGGCTCGCGAGCATCCCCGCGCCGCACTCGCGGCGCTTCCGCGACGACATCACGGTCACGGTCGTGTGGTGGGAGGACGGCCGGGAGAGCGCGGCGCAGACGGAGCAGGTCACTGTCCCTGGTACATCGGCGGAGGCGCAGGTCAAGTCGAAATTATGATAGTTGGCTGCCGGGCCTATATGGTACATGCGTATATTCATCGTAATCGATCTGCATTTTCGGAGAACGGGGGAAAGTTGTATTCTGACCTTTCGTCTCGTTTGCGCAGACCGAGTACAGGGGTGTATAATGCGGTGAAGTCTACATATGGTAGATGAGCGTACAAAGCAGCGAAATTGTGCGGGGGGGTGATGCAGGAGTGTATGCGAGGTTTGCATGGGCGATCACATATAGGGGAGGGTAACTGGGGGGGGGGGGGTGACACAGAGGAGCGATTACTAGCTAGGGGACAAGAGGTAGAGGGAGAATGCACAAGGTAATAAGATACAACAAGAGCTGATAGGGACAGCCAAATCCTAGTCCAGTCAAAGGGAGCATCTAGAACATGAACTTCTTCCTGCGTCCGTAGCGGACGAGGGAACCTTTATCTCGTCGCTGCTGGAGGTTGTTGCTGCCCTTTAGGCGATCGAAGGGGTTGGCGGGCGAGAACCGCGCCATGGGAGAGGGCCGTGGTTTAGGGAGGGGTGTGCGTGCATATTCGGCCAGAGATGCCGAGTCATCACCGCCTTCGTCGTCTGGAGATTTCCGCTTCTTATCCTTAGCCTTCGGCGTGGGAGTGCCGTAGAATGAGGATGGCGGGATGGTAGAGGCTGCCGGGGAGGACGCTGCATGTTCGGGCGAAGGAGCGGCGGGGGTAGATGACGAGGCGGTAACCTCTGGCACGGGGTCACTAGGAAGGGGAGGAGGGGCGACGGATGGACTGGGCGGGGGCGTACCATCTTTCTTAGCATCCTTCGTTGAAACCTTTTCACCGACGTCATCGTCGTCCTCGTCGCTATCATCGGCGTAGTCCACTAAGCTCTGCAACGCGCCCTTGGCCTTTTGAGACGTAGCAGCGGCAATCTTCTTCTTGAGCAATTCCGCTTGCGGATCGGCTTTTAGCGTGGTACCCTTAGAGGGGCTGCTCGTAGAAGGATCGGTGGGAAGGAGGGGGCCAATGAACGCTTTGCGCTTGGCAGGCGAAGGTCCATCCTCGTCATCGCTCTCTACGATTCTGCGCTTTTTCATGTTCGCAACGATGCCTGTCTTCGGGATGCGCATTGGACTGGTCGAAGGAGCGTTAAGGGCGGCTTCGAGGGCTTGACCCTTGTCACGGACGTAGAAGAGCATGTATGCGTTCTTCATACCGGTCGGTGCTCCGCTCTGCCGGGTGACGGACTCGTCGTTCATCTCGTACCATTGGCCGGTTGCACTTTTGACATGTGCGTAATAGTGACCTGAATTAGGCCCACCCCCCGCATGGGAGATGACACCATACAATGAATATGAGGGTCCGAAGCGACCTTCACTCATCAATGGCTCCAAGGTGACGCGCTCCTCATATCTGACCGGGTGTCCGATCTTGCGGCCCATGGGTGAAAAGCGCTTGAGATGAATGGTGAGGACCAGGGGAGCTTCATGCACAGTGAATTGTTTGTCCGCGTTGACCAACTTCTTGCACCTAGGTAATATGAGCGATTTGGTCGCGTGCAAAAATTGACACACGTACTTCTCGCACTTATACTTGTTCGTTCCTTTAAGATGGTCCACCGCGGTAAACATTCGAAGTGCGTCCTTCAGAGAATTTACGCCATGAATGTCGACACTAAGGTCCATCATCCGGTCGAAGGTATCACTGTTGTGACCGCACGACAGACACTTGACACGAGACCGGAGCAGACCACCGAAAATTCTATGGACCCATGTCTTCTCTGCAAGCTTCTGGTCAATTTTCCTAAGGAGATGTTCAGCGAATGCGGACTTTCGATTTTGAGAGAAAACTTACTGAGGGAAGCCTGCCAGAGCAGATCGCTGTAGTGCATCCACAAAGTAGCGAAGGAACTCGTGAGAGTCCTCTTGTCTCCCTCTCCGCATATGCTTCGCGATCACTGAGCCATGTGTGAACGATAAGCCAAATACGACGGCGCTATGACATACCATTAAGCTTCGTCACGATCGGGTATGGCGTTGTCGAATGCTTTTTCGTATGTGTTTCTGCCATGACATGCCGTAGCGCGCAAATCATGCAGTACGACCCCTTCGAGCTCCGACCTGAGCCATATGTAATTGTGAGCCGTGGGTAGGTGGATTGTGAACAGAACGATACTGACAAGGCTGTAATGGCGAAGTATGGTTGAGAAGGATGTGAAGCAATGGCGGAGTATGCAGCAAACATTGTAGTGCGCTGTTGAGGAAGCAGGTATTGCCAGTATTGTTGAGTCCGCAACCGACTGTCGCGCCCGGGGGCCAGTGCGTCTCGATCGGACCGACGGACAAGAGTTTTGCAAGCGTCTGAGACAACTCAGGTTGCTTCTCGGAGGACAAAGGGGTGCGTTTCTTGGACTCAAAGGTCTGGGAGGGGCGCGTTGAAGGGAGAAGGAGGGCGCGGGAGGTACATGTGAACTCACTGCTACCGGAGATGCGGCAGGTTTGGGTCCTTCATTGATTGGAGTATACTTGCCCTCCGCGGCAGCAAGTATCCCAGACGATGAGCCCTCCACGAACTCGATCGGAGGGGGGAGGAGCTTGTTGAAGGCTTCAAGGTCCTTCGCGGGCTTGTATGCGGTTTCTTCGGCGAAGCGGGGCGAGGGCAATAGCGGAGAAGCCAGCATTTTAGAACGAGAGAGCACGCGTAGAAGGGAGCGTGGTAGAGCCCGGGCGCGCGTGGCGAAGAGGAGGTGGGCGCGGAGGGGGAGCGTCGTGAGGAAAGCGGTGGCGGGAGAGAGCAAAGGAGTGCAGCGCGCAGATGCGAAGTCTGCGCGTCCGCGGAGGCCCGCACAAACAAGTCCCATCAGCCACAGTCGCTCTGTTGTGCTGTGTTTGCCTCGTCACGTGTCCCGCCTGCGGTCCGACAGCCACCCACGTCCTCGCTCGTCCTTACGTCACTGGACACTCCGAGTCCGCATGCCCTCCGCCTTCTCGCGTCTACTTATAGCACAGTTGCAAGACGGAACTTCATTACGAATCGTCAACGTCGTAAAACGGAACCGTACTAGTACAACATCGATACAGGTGATCATGAGTACAAGATACAACGAAAGGACATGGAAGTCTCGGAAGCAGAGCGCGACAAGAACAGGATATACAACGGTGGAAACCGCCGTGACGAAGAGTGGAGATACAGAGTACAGTGCATGATTCTACCACACACGCAAGTCCAAACCAATGAAGGCCGACGAGGCGAGAAAGAGAGACGAAAGGGAGATAGACGGCTTGAAGGAGGTATCATCATCGCTCTACTAGAGGGACACCGGGCCCAACGAGGAGCGTGCGATCCGCTGCACGGGACCTTCGGGGTACGGCGGTGGACGCCACCCCCGTGCGGCGGGGGCCGGCGCGCCGAACAAGCCTCCGGACGGCTTGCGCTGGGAGTCGTACATGTCGTACGATGCCAGCGGGGGCGTACCGAGCGGCAGCGGCGAGAGCTCCGTGGACGGCCACGCACACGAGTCAAGCGCGTGTTCAGCATAGTCTATGGGCGAGCGCAAAGTCAGTCGCAGCGACAACAGCATGCGTTGAGAGCAACTCACAGTCGTGCGTGTAGGGATCCATAGGACCGCCCTGCAGCCCTGGGACAAGCTCGACGCCGAGGTCTGTTGGATGCCGTCAGATTCCGGTGCGCCGCCACACTGCAGAAACTTACGGTTACTGTTGCCTACCACTAGGTGGTAAGGGGGCGGCAAATCCTTCTCGGCATAGCTAGCGTAGGACGCGTCCACAAAGGCCGGAGTCGCACCAGACATTGTAGGCGTTGTTACGAGGCTCGACCTGGTGCTAGCAGTGCTCCCAGCAGTAAGAGCAGGGGTGGACACCACGCTCGACAAATCGCTTCCGATCAAGTGCGGCGACACATCTGGCAGATGCGTCGTCAGTATCTGTGGGCAACTTCGTTGACAGAGGCACTTACAGTAGTCCCACGCCGTGACGGGGTAGAGATCTTCCTCCTCACCGTATCCTTCATATGTCAACCCCCCAGGACCAGGAGGCGGAGGGACGGGCGAGAAGGTGAGCAGAGGCATGGGCGCAAGGGCTGTAAGGCTGTTGGGGGTATTGTGAAGGCGCGGAGTTGACGCGGCGGAGCTGGCTTCTGTCACCGGATGGAAGGGGAGGTCTGCGCATCCAAGCCAGTCAGCTGAGATAATCACACCGTCGCACCAGGGAGACTTACACGAATAGAGCTCTGCGGTGTCAGCCGAGGGAGACTGGGACTCCGCCGTGAAACAGTCCTGGCCCTTCTTGCGAGAAGATTTCGTACGAGACGCGTTCTTCATCTCTTCCCTGCGCATCTTCTCGATGCACTCGGAAGTGAAGTGAGCCAGCTGCGAGCACTCGTCGGCCTTGAACCATTTCGGGAGCCAGTGTCGAAGATTGAAGTCCGAGACTGTTTGCTTGTCACCTCGGATGACTTCGAGGATGCCGTGCTTTTTCACGTGGTTCTTGAACGCAGTAGCGCGGGAGATCCTGTGAGCGCAGCAAGCGATTAGGGAGCGAAGCATATGTGTGGTCGGTAAGACGACTCACTTCTTGGGGCAGCAAGGACAGAAGTATGTCCGCCCGAGATGTGTCTCCTTGACGTGACGTGAGCGAGAGGACCCATCGGTGAACTTCGCGCTGCAATATTCGCAGACAAACACCATACTCTTGATACTGCAACGGGGAAAAGTGAGAAGGTGATCGCAACTTCGATGAGATGCGACAAATCTCACTGGGTGGTCTGCTGGTGGGTGTTCAATTGCGACTGCTGGGAGAACTTGCGATTGCACGGCTTGCCTTCCACGAGAATGTCACATTTGAACCTCCTACATAGAGCGGAACGTCAACAACATGTGGCTCGTGAATGGACTGTTTGTTACCTTTCCCCTCTGTGAACGGTCTTAATGTGGCGCTCAAGATCTGGTTTGCGGGCGAACTTGGCCACGCATCCGGGCCAATCGCACACCTTGTCCTTCAGCTTGAGCTGTGAGCGATATGAAGTCGGTCAAAGGATGTATATAGAACAGCAATACAGATAAACGTACAGGTTTCTTGGACACGGCGGCCAGATGGATCACGTCAAGGTGGTCAATGGTGGGTGGTCGGGGGTGTTGCGAGTGCATAGTGGTCATATCGGTCAGGCCGATGATATCGTTGGATGCTGGCGTGCGAAAGTTGAGAAGCTCGATGTCGATGTCGAGCGACGTTGAGTATGTGTGATGGACGTGGAGAAGCGTGTGCGAGGGCGTGAGGCGCGTCAAAGCGGTGAAGAGCTTGGTAGCTGGTTTAGTGCAAAAATGGGAATCCGGGTAGACCACGTCCCGCGCGGATTACTATTATATAGCAACGAGTGGACGGGGGAATATGGCTCAGCCGGGGGGACCCTCCGTCGTAGCTTTGCGGGATCTCGAAGTGGCCGGTAATGAGGGGGGAAGGAAAAATGGAGGTCGCTTTCGCGAGGGCGCGCCCCGCTATATATGGGGCGGGTCTCGGCGGTGAGTAACCTGACAATCCGCCCCAACACGCAGCCCCCCTCGCACCTCAATCGAACGTCCGAGCGCATGTCTCGGATTGCAAGGGGAGTGCAGACAAGACCCGTCGATCGCTGTGGAGGCGGGAGGTGATCTCCGACACGGGAGCCGGAACACGCCCCGTGCCGGCGGTGGGGAGGGCAGTTCGATGCGGCCTCGCGGGAGGGCTAGAATCCTGGGGGAGACAATAAAAGGTCAGGGGCCCGCACGCCCTCGAGCATGTCGACGACATCCGCAGGCGCGTGTTTTGCTTGTGCGGAGATCGAAATGTATCTCGCGCGCAGACAATTGTGCCTTGGCGCCCGCGCACGGTAGCCTCGTGCTAGCGTGATGCTGCCTCCCCTTGCCGCGAATCAGAATCGCATTCCGAACATAGTCGAGACAATAGCACCATGGCTTACCGGCACTCGCTACGTCGGTTAGCATTTCTAGTGCTCGAGATTGTAGACATCTGTGTGCTTCTTGACCGCGATAATCAGGTAAGGTGGCGCACTAACGAACGCACGATGGTAGGCGGATAATCAGCACGGTGGGAGGACTAGCGGTAAAAATCCGTACAGAACGGGTGATCTCAAATTCAGATCCAACAAAGAGCTCCAGAGCCCATTGTGTAACCAATACTCCCTCCATCCCGATACCTACAAGACCGACACTCAGGGGGAGCTCGATGCTCCGTCCGTCTAAAAACGGTAATTCCGGACACCCAGGGACAATTAACTTTGCCACCCGCAACAGCACGATGTATAAGAGCTGGATAGCACCTCGATACGTGTGCGATCGAGGGTCGCCAGGCTGTGAGTGTTTGTCTGCTCGGAGACGGCACAAGCTCCGCCGTGCATACCACCATGTCCACTCCCCGGGCCGAGGGTCAGGCAGTACCGCGGGGCCTGGGGGCGTGGTCAGACCAACCTGGCAGGAGGTGGCCTACCCGAGGACGTCGTCCTTCCCCCTACCGCGTCCTTCGCCCTCTTTCACCCATACTCACCTGCCTGATCCATGCCCCCGGCAGACATTGACCCGAACGCGAACAAAGCAAACTCTCCGACGTCCCACTGTCCCCGCCACCTGCCAAAAACGTTCCGAGTCGAGCCCGACACGAGGGCCACCAGTAAGGCCCGCTAGCCACACCCCCGGCCGCCTTCGCGATCGCACGTCAAGCCCCTCCTACGTTCCCCGAGGGGCCGCTCCCAAGCCGCCCCGCGGGAGGGCGGGCCCCCACCGCACCCACGCCAGCGATCCTCGATCAGCCCGAGCGGGACGCACCTCGCCCCGCAAAGCGTCCGCGACGCTTTTGCGCCTCCGCCCGCGCGACGGCGCGGGAGCGGGGACGATCGGGGCGGTCCCCGCCCCCACCCACCCCCCACCACTCGCGCGCCTCCGCCGCTCGCGTGTCAGGCATCCAGGGCCTAGCGCACCCCGGGCCCGGACGCGGCGCGGAGGCGCGCGCGGTGGGACGCGTCCGCGCCCGGGATTCCCGCCACGGTGGGATGCCCTCCCACAGCCGTGTCAATGGGGGCCGCCTGCCCATTCGAACCCTTCGCACCCGGCGGGAGAAGGTCCGCAGCGGGCGGGCTGTGGCAGGCACATGCGGGGCGCGGGCCCTGGGCCGCCCTTCCCGCCGCGCACGGCGTCTGGCTCTGGCGCGTCCTCGGCGCCGCCCACGTCGGCGCCGCGTCCTCGAGAAGTGGGTGCGGGCGCGCGGGGGAAGGGCGTATCGGGCGCTCGCGATCTCCTGGGTAAAGGGGGCTTCATTTCAAACGCGCACGGTTACGGCAGAGCATTGGAGACGTTTGGTACACACCGGATAATACATGCGGGAGCTATTCACGACATTCGAGCGAAAGCGTACAACGTCCGCCGGCATGGTCGACATGCCGAGGGACCGTGACTCGTACATACTCGCACATCCGGTCAGAGTCTGTGTTTCAACTGCCACGTCAGTGTCCAAGTCCGGGTCCATTGATCTTGCTCGTGAGTTCGAGCCACGGCGCGATGGCGGCGAGGTCGGGCCACGATAGAGAAGCGTATTGGCTTCTTCCCGGCCCACTGACGAGGTCCATATCCACGAGAGGCTGCGTAAGGCCTTCTTCAGACACTTGTTTCGTCTGAGGGCCGAGAAGCTGGGCTGTAATGCTGGACGGCAATAGTTAGCGCCTTGAGTACTCTCCGCGGTTTAAATGAACGCACAGCATGGGGCCGACCCACTGTTGGCCGCGCTCTTCGAGCTCTTCATTGCCTATCCATCTCAAATCTTCCCCGCCGGGGGTGTAGAACGGGTAGTTCGCGTGACAGGGCGAAGGGAGGGGGTGGGTTAACGGGCGATAAGCATCCCGCAAGTTGATCGCTAAAAATACGCTCGGCATTGAGCTCTGGGAGGGGAAGCTGGGGAGAAGCGCGTGGACCTACGGGGGGCGGTTCTTCCGGGAAGCGGGGGATCCACGACCGAATACGGGAATGACTCATCGCTGTCCTCCGAGATGCTTCGCGTCGACGCGGAGGCGACCTCGTCGACGCCTTTGGTCATCCCCGGCGGGTGCAGAAAGCTCCGCGCGTTCCGGTTCACGGAGAACGACGAACGCGGCCTGCTCAGCACCCCGAGGGCGATAACGCGCACGTCTCTGAACTCGACGACGAGCTGGGAGAGGGGCGCGCGCAGATTAGTCGGCCTCGGCGGATGTAGCGGAGGGCGGAGGGGCGTACCCGGATGTCCGTGGGCAAGTGCGCTAGGTTGTTTTGCAGCCTTCGAGAAGACGTGAGCACACCGCCCGCACTCGACGCATCGAGGGACGCACTTGATCTCGTGGAAGACGGTCAGAGGGACGTAGTTGCGCGAAGACGCTTCGAGCAGGTTCGCAGAGCCGTTCCTATTCAGTTGGATATACCTGTGCTTCTCCCTCAGCGCGCGGCTCGCAGGTGCCATGTATAGAAAGATTGGGGACATACTTTGTCCAACTCTCTTCGGCCGTGCACGAGGAGTGGCTCCTATGCCACATCCGGTGGAGGACCCTGCGCGGACGGGTTCATATGGTGCGCGCGCAGCGATAATGTGACGACGGACGTACTTCAGAAACTCGGCCTTCCATGTCTTGAGCTCCCACTTCACCCAGCCGGGCAGGAACCGCCGACGGAAGCACTCCTCCCACTCGGCCTCCTTCAGGTTTGGGAGCGTCATCTCGAACAGGAGGTACTCGGCCTTTCCCAGGCTGAGGATCTCCACCCAGTTCTGGCGGGGCACCGTCTGACGAATGCTCAGGTGTTTCATTGCCGGCTCATAGTCCGCTTCCGTGTTCGACAGGACTCGCAGAATCGGACGGCGCCATGGGTTGAGGGATGTGTCGGACGCGATGGCCCGCAGGCGGCGCGAGAGGTTGGAGACGGTGATAAGGGACGCAATGTCGAGCTCGCCGAGGATGTCTGCAATCAGCTCGACGGGGAGAGACTCAAAGGTAGACTTGAACATAGTGAGTGAGAGCAGAGATGGTATGCGGAGGCCAAGTACGGTGCGGCATGGGTGTATAGTCGGGCGGTGGAGCTGTAGCGCCCGCTGACATGACCGAGGACCGCGATAGTTGGCCGAGTGGCGGTGCGCAGTGCCTGACCAAGCCCGTTACCGATATGGGCGCCAACGCCATCCCTCCCCCAAGGTGGAGACTCGACCCATCGCCAACTCCGCGGCACCGCATGTGTGGCAGAGCACCAAGTGCTGCAGGGTCGCCCGAATGCTACATTTAGTCCTCCAATCTACATCTAGATGACACGAGGGCTCTTTGGAAATAAATACTGTGTGTGTGCGTATCCATGTGCATCCTGCAGTGTCTCCGCACGCGAATCCATCTCCGTGCGCAAACTATCCAAGGGTATCTAGAAGTCCTTCCAGTCATCCCAATCGTCAGCCTTTTTCGCAGGGGTCCTATGGACAGCCGTAGAGGAGGTGGGCGGCGCCGCCTGAGCAGGAGCGTTCTGCTGTGACGAGCCGCTGTGGAAGTCGAAGAAATCGTCATCGTCCTGGTAGAGGGCCGAGCTCTCCTCCTCGTGCTCCATCCCAAGCGCGCCGTATCCCCTTTGTTGCGGGCCGCCTCCCACCCGCTCCCTGACGTTTCCGACCACGCCCCCGACCGTGTCCGCGACGTCCACGCCGAAGGTGGACCGACCCCACACGTTGGCCGACCGACCAACCTCCCCGGCGCGTTTTCCGGCTTCTGAGACGTAACCCCGCACGCCCGCCTGGAACGTCGGGTCCATCACCTTCTCCATCCCAGGCTGGATCACGTTCTCCGACACCGCCCGCGACGCGCCGATGACCGCCGCGGACAGCAGCGACCAGCCCTTGCTCAGCGCCGCCCCCGGGTTTTCCTGCAGGTCCGCCAGCGTCGGCGCGTTCGCGGACGAGAGCGCGAACGACGGGTGCTGGGCGCCCGGCGGGGGCGTGGGCGTGTTCCCGAACCCCTGGTACCGGCCCCCTTGGGAAGGCGGCAGATCCGCGGAGCGGGACGCGTTCGTCTGCCCGAGCGAGGCAAAGTACGACTCGTTGGCGGCCTTCTGATCGTACGAGCCCGTCATGCTCCCCGGCCCCGGGCTCGGGCTCCCACCACCGCTCCCGCCCAGGGCGGGCGAGTTCTGCCTGCTGAACGACGCGGGGGAGGACGAGTCGCCCCGGAGCGGCCGGCCGGCTGACGCGCGCGATTTGCGGAGCCCTTGTGCGGATGACGGCCGATTGGGCGGGCTCATAGAATTGCTGGGAGAGCCGAAGCCATCGGGAGGGGCGGATGGGGACCACGGTTTGCCGGCTAGCGCAGCGTCCAGCTGATTGCAGACGTCAGGGCGAGGGAAGCGAGCGGAGCGGATGGGTTGCGGACCTTCTCTTTGTATTGTGAAGCAGCCCAGCTGTGATATGTGTCGTATGGTGTCATGCCCTCTTTATACCCGCCGGTTTGAGGGTCGTAGGATTTCATGAACTCGCGGAACGGTGCGTTTCCGCCCAGCTGCGAACGGAGGGAGGGGGTTCGCGTGCGACGAGGAGCCCAGCAAGGCCAATGAACTGACCTGCATCCGCTTGATCTGCTCCTCTTGCCAAGTGTCCATTGAGACAGATCTCACGAAACTGGGAGGGGGCGGGAGGCTATGTAGCGGCTTGACACATTGGAAGAACGGAAAATTCACCTAATGTGAACGCCGAAGCCTCTGTGGACGCCGGCGCATTGTAGGCAGAAGAATATTGCGAAACTGCTCCAAATGCATGACAAAGACCGCGAGCAACAGATGGACGAGAAGGACTCGCCTGACGGAGGCCCATTGGGGATTGGGGTTCCCGCAGTCTAAACACTTCTTGTTGTCGAGGTCCTCCCGCTTGATGAGGTCCTGCAGTATCTTCTTAGCGGCGACCTGGTCCATTGGGGATGGTGAATGGGCGGGGGAGTGTGGAGATAGAAGAAGGCCGGTCGGTGGACTCGGGGAGGGACAGCAACACGACCAAGAGATCAAGCGTGCCGAGGTGGAACCTGGTGATTGCAGGCACTGGCACGCGTAGGCGCTGCAATCAGTACCGTGCGAAACGCGCGCGCATGACGCACGAGGGGCGTGACGCCATCGGGGCGCGTGGATGTCACGGCGCGAGGAACGACATCGAGCGGGGTGCGTTGTGGTTATCTGTGGCCGTCTGTGGCCTCTTGTGGCTGCGCGGCGGCGAGGGACGAGATCTTCTGCGGCCGCTCGTATATCGGCATGGGAGAAGGGTGCTCAGAGGGATTTTTAAGGCTCGACAAGGGCGTTGATGGGGGTCGGGGGGTGACGTCCCAGTAGCTCGGGACGGCGGTTTTGAGGGAGCCAGGCCAGTGTGTCGGTGTCCGGTCACTCACACAGTGAGAGGGCTGCCGGGGCGGCTCTGGGGCCCCAAGGGGGACAAGGGGAGCTGCTGGGCGCTGCCGCGGGCAGATGCGCGCTCGCGGACAGCGAAGACGTGCGCGTCCGACGGTGGTCGCGCTGGGCGGAGGACCCGGGCGGCGGGCAGCGTGACCTCGCGGGTCGGATGGGCGTCGGGGTGGCCAGCAGGAGAGGCGGGGTGTGACAGGACCCGGGGTGGCCGGGTGATTCCCGGGCGCCTTTGGGGGGAGGCAAGATGAATCAGGCGCGCGAGGGGCCGCCTCTTGCCCTCGTCCCCGCCGTAGTCGTCGTCGCTGTCGCCCGCCCCTCGCGTCCGCTGCGCCCTCCACAGCCTCTCGGACACCGGCACGCCGCCCGCCCCCGCCCCCGGAGAAGTCGCCCGTGCGCGTGTTGCCTGGTGACGACAGCCGTACCTGCAGAAAGACGAGCAGTATCGCGATTCCATTCCCTCGGGCATCCCCTCTCCAGCGCAGCGGCGACGTCTCCCACCCACACAATTAGCTTCGCCCACGTCTCCGTCTCCGCCAGCATCGTCGCCGCCCAAATTCGTGAGAAGAGCGCGAGCCCTGTTCCCAAGCCACTACCTTTTCTACGACCTCCCTTCACCATCGAGCCCGCTTCGAGCACCCGACCCCTGCTGCAACCGTCCAAACCCCTCCGCACGGACGCGTCATGATCCAGAAGACCAACGCACGCGCCCCGTCCACCTCCGTCGCCCCCGGGCGCCAGTCTTCCACCGATGGCCCAGAGTCTTGGGGCCAATGGTCTGGGCGCAAGTCCGTCCTTCCTTCCTCTCGTTTCCAGCACGTCACTGATCCCGCCTCCGCCGCCTCATGCTCGCTTCGTCCGCCCCGAATAGACACTACTCCTTAGAGGTCGTCCAGCACCCTATACGTGCCCGAATGTGCGGCTTCGGCGACAAGGTACGCATTTCCGTTCCGCCACATCCCCCTCGCCTTTCACGGCAGCGTCCCGCAGGATCGGCGTCCGTTAGCACCCGCCGCCGTAGCGAAGATGATTGTCAGGAGAGAGGACGGCACCGCCGTCGATGTCGAGTGCGTCTTCTGCCATCCTCTCCTTCTCCTTCTCCCTTTCTCACGCCTATCCTCCCCCAGTGAGATCGACTGCTCCTTCTTCCTAGTCACTGTGGACCTCTGGTCCGCTGATGGGAAGCACGAAATGAACCTCGTTTTGCACCCGACTTCGGCGGACCGTTATGTACCCGCGAATACCCCCAAGGGCAAGCGCAGAGGCACCGTCACCGCGAATACCACTAATCAACGATCAAGCCGTCAAAGCCCTGAGAGGTCCGCACCACCCCCGAGCGCGACTCAGTACTCTCAGGTATGTCTATTTCCATGACTCGTTTAGCGGTTTACCGTGCTTATTACGATGTGGTATGCCGCTCGCCTAGCCGTCCAACACCGCCTACTCTCCTCAAGGTTATCCCTTCCCCCCGCAAGCGGCTCCGATCCCGGAGTCGAACTCCTTCCAACCCGTCCACCCGTATGCGCCACCACCTGATACCAACGCTCCCTCCTGGGGCTATCCCCCGTCCACCACAAGTGTAGATCGCACGCAATCTTATGGTCCGCCCGCGCTGCCTTCCATTCATGCCATCAACCGCACAACGTCGCCCGTGCCTGCTGAGTCTACCGCTTCCGAGTACGGCCCACCCGCTCAGGCCGCACCGAACGCCGGTCAGGACTGGCAGATCCAGACGCCCGTCCGCGAAGAGCAGGGGACAGTCGACTACCGAACCTGGCCACAACAACCCGCCTACCCCGCTCCCATGGAGGTCCCGGCCGCGCCCGCCGGAGCCGCTCCTTCCAGCGCCGATCCTCGAGAGGGGGCTTACGGCAATGCGCCTTCCGGCACCGCCCCGGCTACGTCCGAAGCGTACCCGCAGCAAGCACGATACTCGCAGGAGCCCTTCACGCCTGTGCAGACGAGCCCCACGCAGCCGCAGCAGCTCGATTCGTCGATGTACGCGTCTGCGTCCTACGCGCAGCAACAGCACCAGCAGCAGACGCAGACGCAGTACCATCAGGGTTCGTCCTATCAAGAGCCGACACCGCCGTCGACCATCCCGCCCTTGCCCCGCCACACCTACACCCGGACTTTGGTCGGGCCGTTAGCGTCTAACGCATGTCGCCTTCTGGACGAACACCGTAAGCCTGCGATCTTCTTCCTGTTCCAGGACCTGTCTATCAGGACCGAAGGTAAGGCGCCAGTCGTCCTAGGGTTCCATATGGGTCCTAGTCGCCCCCTCCACGTCGAACCCTGTTGAACGCCATTTGTGATGTGCAGGCACCTTCCGCCTTCGGCTGCGGCTCATGAACGTCGGCGCGTAAGTGAACCTCGATAGCGCGATGCCGCCCCGTTTTACGAATGGGTGGCGGGCTCGGAGCTTCCTTGGCTGACCCTTGGACGCCCACAGCCCTCCGGCCCCAGAACCTCGAGCGCCCGGTGTGCATACGGACATGTCACCTGTCCTCGCCCAGACCTTCACGGAACCTTTCGTCGTCTTCTCGGCGAAGCGCTTTCCTGGCGTCCCCGGTGAGTCGCGCCCCGCCCCGACGGCCGCTCGTCGGGGGCCACCCACACGCCCCCCGCGCTCCGAAGCTAATGTGTGTACCCGTCCACAGACACCACCACGCTGTCCATCACTCTGGGCAACCAAGGCCAGAAGCTGCCCCTGGTACGTCACCCCCTCTCCCCTGCGCCGTCCACGCCCTCCGGGCTAACCATCCCTTCATCGCCCTCTTTTCCTTGGACCCCATCCACCTCCGCAGCGGAACCGCAACGGATCGAACAAGCAGGGTCGCAAGCGGCGGCGCGACGGCTCGGACGGGTCCGCCGACGAGTCCGACGAAGCATAGCATGACGAGCGTGGAAGCGTCACGGCGGCGATGGGCCCGCCCGCCCGCCCGCCCTCACTGTAAATTTAGAGACCCGCTGTT
>FTLJ01000235.1:0-39580 GCA_900155495.1 Porogramme epimiltina
GGAGGGAAGAGGCAGAGGCCGCGTGCGCGAGGGCGAGGGGCGAGGTGGAGGGCGTGGCGGCACTCCCAGAGAGGCAGGCAGCGAGGCTGGTTCGCGTTGCCCCCCGGGACCGTAGGGAGCCGTAACGACAGAACGCGTCTTCCGAGCGGCCGCCTCGCTTCGTGTCCCCCATTTGACCCTCTCGGCCCGCCCCGCTTTCAATATTGCTCATGCGCTCCACTCTACGCCGTTCAGCCCTCCGACTCCGCCCAGCACCTGCCTCCCCGCCACGTCCCATCCCCAGACAGCTGCCATCCCCGGTGACGCCCTCTCCCGCGACACGCACCGACGCCGCCGGCTCTCGCGTCCACCACTCGGCGCTGCCACGCTCCCCGGATGTATTTCTCGTCCAGGCCATCCAGCCCCACACGGCACAAGCGCACCCAAGCCGTTGCTGATCATCACCTTCCTCGCACCATTTTCCGCCCATCATCAGGGCTTCTTCCAGCCCGCCACACTCCCTAATACATTCCACGGAAGCCGCCGGAGCTTGCACCTCGAGCACGGACTCGGTCCACGCTCCATCCATCATCCTCGTCAACGCACCATCGTGTGCAGACAAAACTTATTAGCCGTTCCAAAAGAGCGGGAGGGGCGACTCGTCGTACTAACAACAGCGGTCTACAAAACACTCGGTCTCAAAAGAGCGATGCGGGAAGCGTGCGGCGTGCCCAAGGCACGCGCCGGGGAGCCAAGGAGGAGGTAACACGAGCGGGAAGGGGGGGGGAAGGTCAAACTATCATCGATGCACCTGGTAATCAAACGGGTTATAGTAGCATATCATCCGAATTGGGAGTCCACCAGCAGTGGGGGAACGAACGTGAGCGGGGCACACTGGGTATACCGAAATGTGGAAGCCATTTTCAACGACGCCGCCGTCAGCCAGCACCAGCAGCACATCACTCGCGGAACTCCGACTGCGAGCCCTGCGCCGCGAGCCGGCTCTCCAGGTTCCTATCGCGCGTCAAGCATTCCATCAGCGACCAGCGTGTCTCACTGAGACCGTCAATAAGGTACTCACCGGAGCGACTCTTCCTTTGCCAGCAGCTCCTGCCTCTTCTCGTTGATCTCGCGCTGCACACGGAGCTCGATCTCGCGCAGCTATCGCCGTTCCGCGTCAGACATCTGATGTCGACTTGCAAAACATGTACGCGACGTACCTTCTCCTCCTCCCGGCGGAGCTGCTCCTCCTTGAGACGCACGCTCTGGCTCGCGAGCTCCTCGGGGAGGATCGACGAGTCCTGGGTATCGGAGTGCACGGTCCGGGAGAGCTTCTCGGTACGGTATGTCTCGTAAAGCACGTCGTGAGTCAGGGCCTTCAGGTCAGCGAGATGCGTGCTGTGAGAGACCGGTCAGCGTCTACGCAGCATCAACGTCATTCGCTGCGCGTACTTGAGAAGAGCGCCCCGCAGGCGGCTGAAGTCGCAGTGCTTCGGGTTGTCGACCTCGGCAATACCCCAGGGGTAGATCCTGGCACGGACGGGCTGCCCGTCGATCTCAATCTCCTCCTCGGAGCCGATGATGGAGAACGGCATCATCGCCTTTAGTGGCAAGTCAGTACCAAGAGTAAAGGACATGTATATAATCACGTACACGGAGCTCGCTGTTGTCCTGAATCGTCTCCTCATCATCCTCCTCGATGTCGTAGGGGAAGTTGTACACGGGGATGTCGTAGTACTCAATGTCCTCCATAACGCGCTTCTTGAAGCCGCGGAGCTCGCTGGGGGTGAGCGAGTCGGCCTTGCCGATGACCGGGATGACATTGACGCGGGGGGAAAGGCGGCGCATAAGCTCGATGTCCATCTCCCGCAGAGAATGGCCGGTAGGCGGGATGAAGTACAGGAGCGCGTGCACCCGGTTGTCGCGGAAACGCGGGTTACGCTTGATACGGGACTCCTCGGCGAGAATATCGTCGTACTGGCGCTCGAGGTGACCAACGATCTCCTGGAAGCTGGTGCGGGGGGAGCTAATGAGGCCCGGAATGCCAAAGAGGGAAGGAGGCTAAACATACGCGAACTCGTTGTCGATGTTGTCACCAAAGCCAGGGGTATCAACAATGGTCAAGGCGATGCGGACACCGTCCTCCTCGAGCTCTGGGGTGGAGATGAGGGAGGCGCACATGAAGGTGAGGCCATGGACACGCACCGACGTTGACGGGCTTGATGCGGATGCCCTCCTCAACATGAGCCGTCTCGGGGCTGTCGCACACCTTGTGCGCCAACACCTCGGACTCACACAGGGTGTTCACGAACGTCGTGCGGCCGGTGCCAGAAGCACCTGGTTACGAGACACGTCGTCAGCATTCGGGGGATGTGGGCGACACGGACGCGGGAGCGCGAGCGAGGGCGCAGCGGAAGCACCCATACGCGTTGGCAGGTCCGTGCGCAAACAACCAAGAGCTCACCGACGACCATGACGGTGAACTGGACACCCTTCTTGACCTTGTTTCCCCTGCGTCTACCGGCGAACGACATGATGTGAAGAAGCGGGCGTGAATGAGGAGGATATGGGACGGGACTGTGGGGGACGAGCTCGACGACGGCGACCGCTTTTTCGTCGTGGAACACGAAGGCAGGCAAGTTCGGTCGCTGGCGCCTTCAAACTCCGCCAACCTGGGCGCCTCTCCCCCGCGGGACCCTCCTTCCTCTTTGGCGCCCGCGACGCGGTCATAATTCCCTGCAGCCACAGCAAGCCTGGGCGGGGACGCAAACGGACTTCGTGCCCCATTCCCCTCCCTCCTCCCCTTCCCTGCATGCTCACCTCCCCCGCCGTCTCCGCCGCATGCTGCACTAGGAGGGCGCTCTCGCTGCATTTTGCCAGGAATTTCGCCGCGTCGACGCCCCGGCCCAAGCCCGCCGCCGCGTTCGCGGAGGGAGGGCGCGCGAAGCCAGGGCGACCCCGCGTTACGAAGAAGAGATATGAAGAGCTTCCGGTGGCTATTGTCCCCGATGATGATGCTGGCGCGGCTTCTAGGGAGGAATGTTCCGGTGGCCATAGGGAGCCTATAGTCACAGATGAGACGTCCCCTGCTTCTATGTGTACGCCCACTGCTGTTCTCGTCGGACAATGCACGCACCTTCTAACTCCTACACATTCGGGTGTGACGCGTCGTATCAGCGAAGGGAACGCGTTCTACCCCTTTAGAAAGTACGAGCGACGGCTTGGAACCCTCCGCCGACGTGAGCACCGCCGTGCCCTCGCTCAAAAGGCGGGGACGGCCTCGAAAAAAAGCAGTAGATGAAGTCGGCACGGAGGCGTCTGAGCCTGCGACCGAGGTGGTCCTGGTGGCTTCCCCTGACCCCACCGCCCCCGTTAAGCGTAAAAGACGGAGTCGGAAAGCCGACACAGGTCCACAAGTTATTGAAGGTGCGTCCATTATAGGCTGTGTACCTTAACCTGGACTGACAGCGGTTTCACAGCGGAACCTGAGCTTATTGGTCCAAAAACCCCTCTCGCTAGAGAAATATTAGAGAACCTCAAAAGGTATCCCCATTGTATCTTGCTTACGCGCGTGGGTCAGTTCTATGAGGTTAGTTCGCGTCCAAGACCGCCCGAGTGAATCATACTTACTTGCCTATTTTAGTCTTACTTTGACCAGGCTGCGGAGGTTTCCAGGCTACTCAATATCAAGCTCGCGAAAAAGTCCTGGAATGGAGAGCGCGTTCTTATGGCGGGCTTCCCTATCATGCACCTCAACAAGTATCTCAAAGTCCTTGTCCAGGATAACAACCGTTTCGTCGCGCTGTGCGAAGAGTTCCCCCGAGACCTCGCTCTTGGCTCCAAAGGTGGATTCGACCGGCGCGTTGTCCGAATTATCACCCCGGGGACTCTCATCGACGAGCCGTTCCTGAACCCTTTTGAGAACAACTTCTTGCTTTCCGTGGTACCACAACAAAACGGAAGACCCAATGATCTGGAAGGGGGTGGTGCATCTGTGGGGCTTGCTTGGATCGATGTGTCCACAGGGGAATTCTTCACCAAGAATATACCTACCGCGGCTCTTAAAGATGAGTTAGTACGGATCAGTCCCAAGGAGGTGGTCCTAGACCAACAATGTGACGATGAAGAGACATCCGCTGTACGAAAGACAGTCGTGGAAGAGGGATACTTCGTCTCCCATGCAACCCGCCCGAGCGAACCATCCCACGAGCTGCCCCAAACCCCCGCAGATGCACACCCGGACGACGTCACAGCTCAAGTCAACGTATCCCATGTCCTCCCCTCGCGACTGACCAGCGCCGAAGGAGAAGCGATCGAGCTTCTCACCGCGTACATGCACACTAACCTCATGGACCACATGCCTCTTCTCAACGCGCCCAACACTGAGTCATCCAACTCGCGTATGCAGATTGATTCGCACACCGCCAAGGCGCTAGAAATTCGTGAAAGCTTGCGGGAAGGGGGCACTACCGGGAGCTTGCTCAGCGTCATAAAGCGAACGGTCACCACCAGTGGAACACGTCTTCTCTCTCGTTGGCTATGTGAGTGAACTGCTCCATGGACTACTCGGGCTCGCTCATCATGTCGTATACAGGTGCTCCGAGTACATCGGTCACAGAGATTAACGCTCGCCAGTCACTCGTAGCATTCTTCAATGCGCGACCATTCTTGCGTCAGGATCTCTCGCAGTACCTCCTGGACTCCGAAGACACGAGCAGGATTGTCCAGAAGCTCCTGCTTGGGCGGGGCTCGTTCCCCGACCTCACCGCCATCTGCTCCACGATTGACACGTGGAAGGCGATCAAAGACAGGATCCTTATGGAGAAGCAGGTGGTGGATGGTCGTGAGGAAGGATATGTGGACGAGACTGAGTGGACCAGTATCCATGCTCTGATGGACAGGATGGCCGACTTAGAATGGTTGGCCAACCGTATTCGCTCGTCTCTAGTCCTACGAGAGGGGAACCTGGCGGAGGGTGAGGCGTTTCAGGAAGACTTGTCTCCAGCAAGTGTAGCACCCGCCGCCGTGCGGGACTACAGGAGCCCGCTTGGGCTCACAGACTGGACAATCAAACCAGAGTAAGACGCACTATACATTCTTACATCATATACTGATCGTACTCTAGATTCTCGGAACACCTGTCGAACCTCCATGAAACTCTCAAAACTCTTCTAGCGAAGCGGGATGCCCTTGAACGACGGCTGCAGGGAGCATTCCGTAAGTCTCGGCAGGTCCACTGCCCCGAACCACCACTTACAGTGACCTCAGATGTGCCTTCCTTGACCTTGCGTGTTGCCCCGGGCATCGGCATCCATGTACACGTGTCGCGTAAAAAGGAAGCCGCACGCCTCAAAGAGGATAAGGATTTCGTCTCGTTGACGGAATCCGGGACCACGTGCACGTTCTTCTCTAAGGTGTGGACGAACAGTCCTCTCGTTGGCGAACACGCTTCCTGATGGCTCCATGATACTCTCACAGGACTGGTCCAAGCTTGCGGCACAGATCAGTGACACTGCGCTCTCTATCAGCGCCGCAGAGAAAAAAGCGTTCGATCAGCTACGCGATGAGGTGGGCCACTACGGATATAGCCCATTAGTTTCGACTGACGTCTTCGACAGGTGGTAGCCCAGTCCACGAACCTGAGACGTAATGCTCGCATCGTTGATGAGCTCGACGTCACTCTCGGCTTTGCCACCCTCGCGGCGGAGATGAACTTTGTGCGCCCCGTGGTGACCGAGGGGTATGTGCCCAACTTCCTCGCAAGATACATCCGATCATACTAACCCGCCACCTGCAGGACCGATTATCACGTCGTCAACGGCCGCCACCCGGCCGTCGAGCTGGGACTGCTCACGGCGGGACGGAGCTTCACCCCGAATACGGTCTCCTTCACGCCCGACGCGCGCCTCCACGTCATCACAGGCCCGAACATGGCGGGCAAGTCGACGCTGCTCCGGCAGACGGCACTGATTGCGATCCTCGCGCAGACGGGCGCGTTCGTCCCCGCGGACGAGGCGCGCGTTGGCGTCGTGGACCGCGTGTTCTCGCGTGTGGGTGCGAAAGACGACTTGTTCCGCGACAGGAGCACGTTCATGGTCGAGATGCTCGAGGCGGGCGAGATCTTGAGGAGAGCGACGCCGAACAGCTTGGTGCGTGGGACATTTGTTGCCCCTTGTGTTTGGGGTACACTAATCGGAATGTGCGGTTTAGGTGATCATGGATGAAGTGGGACGCGGGACGACTGTGGACGACGGGTTGGCAATCGCATTCGCGGCTGTACATCATCTCTTGACGATGAATGGCTGTCGGGCGATGTTCGCCACTCACTTCCATGAGCTCGCGGACATGCTTGGTTACGATGCAGAGTCTAAAAAGGGACAGGGGCCGTTCTCGGACGTTACTTTCTTCTGCACAGACGTTGACGAAGTCGAGGTACGTTGCGAATTCAATGACGCTGGAATGGACGCGTTGCGATGCTCAACCTCTTCGCGAACCCAGGGTGGCTACTTCGCCTATTCCCACCGCTTGAAACCTGGACTGAACCGGGATAGCCACGGACTCAAGGTCGCACAGATCGCGGGCATGCCGGACTCTGCTGTGGAGGTTGCTCGTTCTGCGTTGTCGTGGCTTAAAAGTCGCGCGGCGGAACAAGGAGGACGTAGGGCAGACCTGAGGGCACTCGGGCAAGCACTGTCGTTACGAACAAGCTCTAGTGAATAGAAGCCTTCTAACTAATAAGTCTAACGCTTAGTCTAGAGATCTTGTATATCTGTCGGTCTATGTCTAGTATTAATTTAGAGCGTATACTTGAGAGGAATTTAATCCCAAACACGAAGTCTGTGCGAATTTGAGGTCTGTGCAGGCATTCCCTCTTCCTTGGTGACCGTAGCTAGCACTGCTGGAGTTGCTGGTTGCTGGAATAGAAAATGTAACGTAGGCTATACGCGGCCGATGACGACGTCGGACGGCCCGGCACTCGCCGAGCACCCATTTGATTGGACCCAGCGCCCGGCCCGTGGATGTTGTGGCAAATCTTTCCCTCAACCTCCCAATAACCCCTTCAAGTCCGACGGTTCAAACGGTACGTCGATTTGTCGCTGCGCAGTGAGAACACTCACAAATCTACCGCCACAGATGAACCCCTTCGCTCGTGCTCATCTCCAACTCCGAAGGAGCTTTGCAACTTCACCTCAATGCTGGCAACTCCCTCAGTCATCCAGACATCCCGCGTTCGTGTTTAGGCGCAACTTCTCTGAAAAGCCACGCAGCCCGTCCGCTGAGTCGCCCAAGCCCAAGCCAAAGGCCTCGACGCCCCTCAGGCGCACGGCCTCCGCGTCCCTCCCCATTCGTTCCACCAAGACCCCCACGCGGAGCGACATTCACCCCGTGTTCACGTATGCCACCGCTGAGCGGTATATCATGCCGAACCTGCGCAAGACCCTGCCTCAAGAGTCCATCCTGCTGCACGATGCGTGGTGGGTGCCCAAGTGGACAGACAAAACGTGTGGAAAGGAAGGGGAGGTTTTTGTGTTCAGCAACGGGAGCTTTGTATGCTGGGGCTTGGGTGAAGACGAGGCAATGAGGTTCGCGAAGGAGGTCCTTTCCAAGTCGAGGGTCGAGGTCGCGCGGTTGAAGGAACCTGAGTCGGAGGACCTGGAATTCGTCACGGATCCTGCGGAGTGAGTGTTACGCTTGTCCGTCCCGCGTATAGGTCCTTACTGTCTGTCCAGAGCCACGCGATTACAGGGAGACCTGATCATACTTGGCCAGACACCAGCGCTCAGCAGCGAGGACTCTATGCCCGCGAACTTACCCCCTTCCACACTTCCCCGAGACACGCTGCTAGTGCGGTATGCTTATTCACAAGCTCTGTCTCGGTCTACTGCTCTCTCGGGTTTGGAAACATCTCTAGAGAACTACCTGTCTTCAGTTGCATTGCTCCCTCGCGCATTGCAGAGGACTGGCAAGCCTGGTCTGGGAAGAAGGGCGTTGGTCATGAAGCTTGGAGAGCTCCTTCGCTTCCGTCAAGGTCTTAACCTCAATCGTGAAAACTTCTCAGACACGCCAGACTTTTACTGGTCTGAACCTGTGCTCGAGGGTAAGAAGACCGACTTTTCAACCCCCCCCCCAGATGGCTCACTTTTCTCCACAGATTACTTCAATTCTCTCAGCAATGCGCTAGAGATGAGAGCACGAATCCGGTCCGTCAACGACAAAATCACATACGCAGCGGAGGTGAGCAGTCATGACAGAACCAGTTGACCATAGGCTAACGCACGCGCGATAGATGCAATCTGTTCTCAGAGAATTGCTTACCGAGGTCAGCAGCGCGCTCATGATTCTTGCCTAACTGTCGACTAACAAAAGGACCAACAGACATCCGCGCATCGCATGGAACTCATTATCATAGCCCTCATTGCTGTCGAAGTCGTCATTGTAGGTGGTAAATTTCCCACGTTGAATCACAGAAGCTAACTATGCCGCAGTGCTTGATTCGCGACGGCCCGGAACTGTGGCATATGGTATTCGGTGAAGACGAGAACGCGGAGAAGGCGAAGTCTGCGTAGTTATACAGCGTCCACACACACCCCGTTAGAGCACCCTCTACTCCACCTCACTGCTCATACCCCCTCCTCTCACACGTTTGGTTTTAATCTCGACCAAACATCTTCGCATCATAATACTCGCACTCATCGTCGCATACTCACCGCACCACTCAATGTAGTAACTTATCCTCCATATACTCGATGTAGCACTCATAGATCATACAGTAAATACTTTTAAAATCGGAGTTGGATACCCGAACTCCACCAAGTGCAGCCGATCGTACAGCCCACCAAAAACCTAGCTCGTGCCCGCCGTGATCTGGGCGCGGATGTGGTTCAGCGCAGAACCCGCGAGGAACCACTTGATCTGGTCGGTGGACATCGTGTGCCGCACGGGCACCTCGAACGTCTCGCCGCTCCGACGCGTGACACGCAGGTGGATGGTGGCGCCAGGCTTGCCCGCGAGAAGATCTGCCAGCCCGAGTGTCTCAACGACGTCGCCGGCGCCGATGCGGCCGTAGTCAGCCTTGTCAGCGAACCAGAGTGGGAGGACGCCTTGTTTCTGTGGGGGACAAGCGTAAGCAGGGGCACGGAGAGAACAGGACGCAATAGTACCTTCAAGTTGGTCTCGTGGATACGCGCGAAAGAGCGGGCGACGATCATAGCGCACCCTGGAATTCGCGGGTCAGCGGCATGCGGGAGGGGCACATGGAATGACATACCGTAGAACCGAGGCTGCAGCGCCGCGTGTTCGCGGGCACTGCCCTCCCCGTAGTTCTCGTCCACAATGATAGCCCAAGGCTGGTTCCGGGCCTTGAAGCGCTTGGCTACGGCGGGGATTGTGTCCGTTTCGGACTGTGAAGGCTCGTGCTCATGGTCAAAGGCGACATTGACCTCTCCGCCCTCGTCATTTACCGCCTAGGAGTGGGTTAGACGCGGGGACAGACCACAAATAGATGATCACGAACAGTAATGACTGTGAAGGACGTTTAGTGGCAGTAAAACTTCCAGTGGGGCGGAGTACTTACGTAGGTTCTCGGAGATGTTGGTCAAGTGGCCCTTGTACTTGAGCCATGGACCCTGCAGATAACTATTCAAGCCGATGGACGGGGCTCGTATGCGGAGATGGGTACGTACGGCGGCGGAGATGTGGTCCGTTGTGCACTTGCCCCGCACACGCATAAGCACCTTCAGCGCCGGGAGCTCCATGCCCCGAGCGTTCCCTGACCCCTCACCGAAATGGCTCGTGAACGGCTCGAGGATCTCGAGCCGCTGGGAGTCGGGATGGATGATCACCTCCGTCTCGGGCTGCGGCGCGGGCATCGGCGCGGGGTAATACCGCGTCTCGCCAGGGGTGAAGCCCGCCTCGGGCAGGTCCTGGCCACGCGGGGGCGTGAAGCGGAAGGACTCGCCCGTGGGGAGGGGGATCGAGTCCGTCATAGGGTTAAATGAGAGCCTGCCGGAGAACGCCATTGCGGTCACGACGGTGGGCGAGGCGAGGAAGTTCATCGTGAGCCGGTTCCCGTCGTTGCGAGACTTGAAGTTACGGTTGAACGACGTCAGGATGGCTGTATCGCGTTGCCGTTGAGAGTCGTGGACGTTTATATTGGGTTTCTAACGCTTACCATTCTCTTCACCTTGCTTCTCCTCACGCTTCCACTAGACCCAAAGTCAGATTTGGACAATACAATGGACATATGCCTTACCTGACCAATGCACGGTCCGCAAGCGTTAGCAAGGACAGTTGCTCCGACATCCTCAAGCTGGCTCGTAATTTGATCGCGCTCGATAGTCGCGCGAATCTGCTCAGAGCCCGGAGTGCACAGGAAAGGAACTTGGGTCTTGAGTCCTGCTTGCTTTGCTTGCCGAGCTAGATCTGCGACGCTCGTCATGTCTTCATAAGAACTGTTTGTGCATGAACCGATGAGGGCCGCCGAGAGCTCGTCCTTCCACCCCTGGTCCTTCACAAATGAACCGAACTTCGAAAGTGGGGTAGCCAGATCAGGGGTGAACGGTCCGTTGATGGTGGGCTCAAGCTCCGAGAGGTTCTATCGCATTCAAGTATGAGTTATGATGCCACTGCGGCCGGGTCGAGGTCGAAGCACTTACAATCTCGATAACCTCGTCATACTCCGCACCCTCGTCAGGAGCGAGGTAGCCGCTCGCCGCAGCTTTGTCGGCAGCATGTGCCACGGGTGTACGACCAGTAGCTTGGAGGTACGCACGCATACGAGGGGTATACGGGAATGTAGAGGTAGTAGCACCGACCTCTGCACCCATGTTCGCCATGGTTGCCAGACCTAGAAAGAGCCAATTTGAGCACCACTCCGGGAAAGTGTGCAGGGTACAATTCGCACCTGTGCATGACTGATTGAATACCCCAGGACCGAAGTATTCTAGGATAGAACCCGTCCCTCCCTAGGTTATGATTGTTTACTAGGCAGTTCATGAATAACAACAATGGAAATACCCACCCTGACCGTCAGCTTCCCGGCCACGTGAAGGATCAGGTCCTTGGGTGTTGCCCATCCATTCATTTCACCGGTCAAATGGATGCCTACAAGATATGAGAAGCGTCTTCGACCCAATTTAATGATGAGACACTCACCAATGATCTTGGGGGCCTTCAGCTCCCATGGTGTACCCGTGAGGGCATCAACTGCGTCCGCACCGCCGACACCGATTGCAAGCATACCCAACCCACCAGCATTGGGAGTATGAGAATCTGCGTAATAGTGAATCTCTCAAGAGCATCCGCCGTAGGAGGGTCATGCGTACCAGTGCCAAGCCTACCAACCGTCAGCAAGAGAGTCTGAACACAGGGTAAACATTTAAACTCACATGAGCATACCCGGCGCTGCATAGTTCTCAAGTACAATCTGGTGGATGATACCAGAGCCAGGCTTCCAGAACTCAATGCCATACTTGCGTCCCGCGCTCTCCAGGAAGTCGAAGACTTCTTGGTTAGTCACAATAGACCTCTTAGAAAGGTATGATGTTGCATTAGCGTAACAGCGTATAAGGATTATGAGGTGACGCACCTGGAGATCCTTTTCAGCACCCTGTGATGCCTGAATGAGATGGTCACAGTGAATGCTCGCAGGAACTGCACATCTTGACATCCCTGCGCTCATGAACTGCAGCCTAGAGGCATACTCATGACTTAACATGTACCAAGCGAGAATGTCATGAACGTACAATGCCATTTGCGCAGAAGCGTCCTGCATAGCTACCCTCTCTGGACTGAGTTGCAGATACGTCTCCCCACGCTGAATCCCATCGGCAATAGTCCGTTCGGGCTCGTAGACGTGACTGTACAGAATCTTCTCCGCGAGCGTGAGAGGTCTATTGCCAAGTATCTTGCGAACCGTCGAAAGGTTTTGGAGGAGCTTCTGGTAAGGAGGCGTGATAGAGGTACAGTCCTTCTCGGGGAGAGGGGCGTGGGTGGCAAACGGACGAGGCTGCCCAGATATGTTGCCGCGGAGAGTGCGTGCGAGCACCCTTGGGGAGATGGTAGAGGGGCGCATGGCAGCTCGAGGGACAGACCAGCAGCCCGAAGAGCAGTGGAAGCAGAAAGGACGAGTAGCACTGAGACCGGGAATGGCTGGCTGGCCAACGTCGAGCGCACCCTACTTTTCGCGGGGGCCAAGTCCGAGTCACTCGGATAGCTTTTTCGCGGATGCCCCGGCCCGCGTCACGGTCGCGGCTGTGACCCCACGCGTCCACCAATCCGCACGCGTCAATTCCGAGTAGCTTACGCCACCCTCGCCTCCTCTCGCCCTCCACCCTAACGCATATGAAGCATTTCGCCAACGCCCCTGGAGGAGTGCCAAGTAGGAAGGATCTGAAGCCACACATTCGAGCAGGTGCGTGAGCAGTCGGAATGGGATATGTTCTGTTGTATTTCATCCAGTTTGCTAGGTGAATCTAGATCTACCATTGTCGCAATGATGACGAACGCGGATGAGGACATCCGGGTGTTTGGAACAGCCGCGACCACCTATGGCCTCCCCTTCCTCAACTTCGACGTCCTTTTTGTTGTCATGGAGGCTCTCGACCCAGTTGACGTCTCACGAATGATGCGCACTTGCTGGACTCTCTACCGGAGTGGTGCACGACATATCCTCGGGGCTCAGCGCGGCGTGCACATCCACAGACATGACCAGATCCTCCCATTCTATCACTTCATGCTGGCGGAAAAAGGAGCGCGGTTCAAATTCCTTCGCAAACTCGTTCTTAGCTCCTCCGATCTCTGCGAAACGAAGGCGGAAGCCGTAATCGTCATCCTCAAGCGTACGACACACCTTGAAGTCCTAGAGTTGCGTGGGGTCGAAAATACTCTCAACTCCGCCACCAATTTTCCAGACGCAGTCGCATCACTCACGTCGATCCGTAGTATGAACCTCAGTGAAGCGGGCATGACAACGTGTAACATGCTCCACTCTATCCAAACGCCATTGAAGACGCTCCGGCTATCCTACGTGGAATTTGTCGATGGCCCCTTCGCCGATGTCCCGTTCTTCTATCAGTTCGATACACATCAAGAAAGGGCGGCGTACCATCCTCTCTCGGTCTGCGCCAAACTGGCCCCAACCCTCGAGAGCCTCCATCTCTCTTTCACCCATGCAGATCTTCCCGAACTCCCAGATCCCTTGAACGCTCCTGTGTATCCACATTTGCACATGCTCGTGCTTCAGGAAGACTGGCCCCTCATCGGACCGTATATTGCCGCCACGCCGAACCTTACTCGCCTTGTATTAGCTAGTGCCACCAACGGAGAACCGGGAGATGTGTACGATGAAGAACCAACCATCGTTTCTGATTGTCGCGGCGTCAACAGGCGGGCACAGCTCGCGGATGGGTCGTGGAACAACCTCAGGGAGGTTTGTGGTAGCCCGGTCGAGGTCTACATCTGTGGCTTGATCTGCCGCGTTCCCAAGCTCTCCTTGTTCGGTATCTTGGAGAGTCACCTGGACATCTTGCCTGACATCGTAAACGACATGCAACCGGAAGAGCTGGATCTCGGCGTCCACGGCGACCTCTTCAGACCTGAGGAGAACTCCATCCCGGAGCTACTCCTTCACACTGGCTGCACAGAAGTCAAGAGGCTTACTATCACCATTACCGTGAGCCGCAAGGACAACGGCATGAATCTGGACAATACCATGGTATGTTCCTCTCCAAAGGCTTTCCTGGATGCACTGTTGCTAACAAGATATGGCACAGATATCAATTGTTTCAGTTTTGAGTGTACTTTATCGTCTAGAGTATCTGCGAGTCACAATCCAGTCGAGCAATTCCCTCACCCCAAAGAGTCTTCCGCTTTACATGATCGAGAACATACCCTTTCCAGATGTGATTGAGAGGGAGGCGGAGAACAACTCCCCGGCGGAGCGTCCTCCTCTGACGCGAGTTGAACTAGCCATGGAGGCCTGCGACACTTTGAAATTTGCGAAGGAGGCCATGGAAGCAGTGCCGACGATGAAGGAAGTAGTCTGCTGTGTAGGTGGACACCCAGGACACACCAAACGAGAGGCTTGTGTGAGAAGAATCGAAGACAAATGGACTATTGTCGTCTCCGATGGAACCGAGCAATAACAGTCTCACTATCAGCTTCACTGCTACCGATCTAAGCCTCCGATCCAGTTACTCCTATGTACTTGAAATGATGGAAACGCAGTGTATTACTATTTCTGCACATGTACTCAAAGCAGTCTGCCTAACGATGGCCAGATTTTACCTTCGGTATTTCCGAAGCCACTGAGTGCTCAATCCACAGGCATCGTTTGCCTCAAACCGCATATAATGTGTTGGCGTGAAGAAGCAGATCGCTTTTTATTATGATTTTGCCAACGCTACGTCCGGGATGGTATCAAGGAAAGGGCAGCAATGCGATTCTCGAGCCTAAGGACCATTCGGGAGCTGCGGTGCAGCAGGCGCAGCGTCAGCCACACTCCCACCAGTAGCGCACCCAGTCTGTGTGCGACCAGCGTCCCCGGCGTTGTCTACCATCGATACCAATTAACACGTTGCCCGCCATCAAACAAAGACAGACAGGCCACTTACTAGAGTCCATGTTGATGACCGCGCCCGAGTTCCACACCGCCCCGCCGCGTGCCGTCCCCGCGGTGCCCGACGCGGCATTCCCGCCGGCGCCGCGCGCGTTGCCGTGCCCGCCGAGGGCACATCCTGCGACGGAGTCGCCGCCGTCGCCGCCGTTGTTCGAGTTGACGTTGAGGAACGTGGGCGTGCCGAAGTTGTCTGCAGCGTTGATGATGCTCCCGCCGTCGACGGAACCGCTGTTGCCCGTGCGCGCGTTCCCGCCGAGCGTGTTCGCGTCGTACGTGCGCTTTGTGAGGCCGCTGTATGCGATGTGGTTAGATGCCCGGAGAGGTGGGTTAACAAGAGGAAGCAGAAGAGCACTTACCCGACTCCGCCGCCGGCCACGTCTCCTGATGATCCCGAGGCAGAGCTCCCTCCAGAAGCAAGCGAGTCTGCGGCCTTCTGCCAGAGCGCGCGGGGTCCGATCCTATGGATGGGTGTGAGTGTTTCGGTGCTGTCACGCGCAGTGCACACTGGCGACATACTTGTGAGCGAAGCGCTGCAGGGTCGGCGTGTGATCTGGCGTGGGGTCGCGGGCAACTATACGGGGGCTGGCGGGCACTACATCACCAGCTGGGTTGGGACTGGATACAGCGAACACGTCCGAGTCGAAGGTCCCGCGTGAGGTAGGTGCAGCGTTGGTAAAGGTGGAGCTGAGAGCCGCAATGGCGACAAGAACAAGGGTGGGCGTGCGCATGATTGTTGAGGGACTGGAGTACGTGGATAGTCTGTTAGCGTGCTTGAGGACAGACCAAGGGGAATGTCGAAGGACAGGCGAGAGCTAGGCTGAAGGAGACCGAACGCTGTAAGGTGGCGGGCAACGCGAAGCTTTCCGACTTTTGTTTGTTTTTCGGCGAGGCTGACGCCCCACCGAACTACCGTTTCCGTCCTCCGAATAACCTCTCTTGCACGGTCGATCGACTTTGATGTCATACGTCGTGCCGGTGTGCTCGGCCGGGTGGCTGACCATCGTTACCTCCGGACATGGCGGGGACAGACTCTAAGTGGCACGGGATGAGTAGAATATAGCAGATGTATAAAGCGTCACAGCAAGTGTATATCCGTCCGACAAGCGACCCCACGAACAGCAGCACCACCGCAAAAAATATTAGAGATTACAGTGCGGATCGTAGGAGAACGCAGAGGATATCTAGAATGGCTGGGTATCCAACGAGGGGTAAGAGCGCGAGATAAAAGGACGAAGTAACCGTGGAGCATACGAGTGAATGAAACTACCTCAGTCATCGTCCACTATTAGCCATTCGGTGTCAGACTGAGGTCCGTCCCCGCCTGAGATGGCGTCCCATCCGTCGTCGTCGTGGTTCCCCCCTCCCTCGGGCCCTCCCCGTTTCCCGACTCCGACGAGCTCGTTCCCGACGCACCATCCTTCTCCTGCATCGCTTGACGTCGAGACTGCATCTCCTCGTAGAACTGGTTCGCTTCGTTCATCCGGTTGGCCTCCGCTTGCTTTGCGTCTACCCAACGCTGCAATAGCTTTGCATTATCCTTCGTCAGTGTCTGGTTTCGGTCTTCGATTTGGCTGAGCTCTAGCTGAAGCGTCGAGATCTCATCGTGTAGGATCTGCCAGCTACGGTCAGCGCCACCATTCCGTTGACCGATCTGTAAACCTAACCTGAGCCGTCCGATCCTTCTCTGCCATCAGTTCGTTGTGCTGATCTACCCTCTTGCGCAGAGTAGCAATCTCGTCGCGGGATTTCCGCAGGGCCTCAGCATCCACTCGTGAGAGCTCCTCCTTCTCCCGCAGCGTTTCATTCATAGCCAAGAGCCGCTGAGCATTCTGCCCCTGAGTTTTGTAGACCGTTGCGAGCTCGTCCCGTAATGATGTTATTTGCGACTCCAAGGAGGCAATGTACGCTGCTCGGACAGGATTGCTGTGAACGCGCAATCAGTAGAGCAATTGCGACTTATAAGACCAGATCGCGTACTCGTCGCCTGTACCGGGAACAAACACTGTGGAGCTGCTTGGGTTGGGGCGCGCGTTGCCCATCGCACGGAGGAGCGACGCGTTGCGCTCCTTCAGAAGCTTCGTCTGTTGCGCCAATCTGCGATCTTTTCAGCGTTCACATTGACGTCGCGCGTCGAAAGTGGGGCAGGTGAGAAATCGGGTCGTCCAAATATGCACTCGCGCACCGCGCCGCCGCCAAGGGAGGAAGGTGGGTGGGGAGGCCGGGATGGAGAGCGGATCGGATACACATACATTGCTCGATGATGGGGGCGTACGAGGACTCCCGAGCGTTGCGCTCCAGGAGGCGGAGACGCAACGTTTCTTGCCAGGTCGGCTCAGCCATGGTGTCGTGCGGACGAGGGGCCGGAGGGCGCGCACGGAGAGAGCTGGTGGCGGAGACGGGCGTGGCAAGGGCGAGTCGGAGACGATTCACGAAGTCGAGCGGACTCACGCGCGGCGCTCAAAACGGCTCCTTGGGCGCTCCCCAGCCTCTTGGCCCATGGGCAGTCACACGTGACTCTCAGGTCCACCGAGCCGGCTCAGCCCCACGAAGCGCCCGTCCTGTCTCTGGCCACCGGGCGGTTGCGTCCTCATATCGTCGAACCTGACTCTCACTCTCGCCTATCCACCTCCCCCCTCACGCTTCCTTATCACTCACCATGGGTCGTGTTCTCCTCAAGGTGTGCACTACGTTTGAATTCACGCCCATATCAGAGGCTGACGCGTCTCTCAGGTCATCATCCTTGGCGATAGCGGGTACGTCGTAGGGCCGGCTGACCACTCGCACATTCGTCTCTGAGGGATGCACTCTGCAGAGTCGGCAAGACTTCCCTCATGAACCAATATGTCAACAAGCGGTTCAGCAACCAGTACAAGGCGACCATCGGCGCGGACTTGTGAGTCCCGCCGCTGTATTACCATCCGTGGCTCATCCCCACTAATACGCCTCTAGCCTTACAAAGGAGGTCATGGTGGACGACAGGCTAGTAACCATGCAGGTATGTTCTAATATCACTCTTACGGGTGCCTTTGCGCTCAAGCAAGACGGTAGCTTTGGGATACGGCGGGTCAGGAGCGGTTCCAGTCGTTGGGTGTAGCCTTCTACCGTGGCGCAGATTGCTGTGTACTCGTCTACGACGTCAACAGCGCCAAGTCTTTCGAGACTCTCGACAGCTGGCGGGACGAGTTCCTGATTCAGGCGAGCCCACATGACCCGGAGAACTTCCCCTTCGTCGTGCTGGGGAACAAGATTGATATGGAGGAGAGCAAGCGTCAGGTACGCGTTTCCCGTTGTGGTTGTCCGAGCTTCCGCTTCATTGAGCGAACTCTTGGGGACCTGCAGGTCACTCAGAAGCGTGCTATGACCTGGTGTCAGTCCAAGGGCAACATCCCCTACTTCGAGACGTCGGCCAAGGAGGCTATCAACGTCGAGCAGGCGTTCCAGACGGTGGCCAAGAACGCCCTGCAGCAAGAACAGGACGACCAGCTGTGCGTGTTTCTGTTTGTCCGAGTTTCACGCTGTCGTGTCCGCTGACCATGTCTACTATTACAGGTATGTGGACTACCCCGACCCGATCCGGATCGACTCCGAGAGCAACCAGAACATGGGCTGTGGATGCTGAGCTTATCCTCCGCGCTCCGTTCTCTTTCAGGATGTATCGGGTGCTACCACTCCGTTGCACTCGGTGCTCCCCGGTTACCCCCCTTTACGCCGAGCCACGACTTTCTTTCGAGCGGTTTGCATTAATTTACTGCTTCTCTTCGTCGCTGTTCCTCTTTGCATTTTGTACATCCGTATAGCAGCTATCTGAAACATTATTGGTGTGGAATAGCAATGGAATGGGAGAGTCGTCCGAAAACAGCGAGGCTGACGTGCCGCTCAGTGAGGTCATCGACGGAAGTGACATCGGGACGGCGCTCCGGAGGAGAGCGTGTCTTTCCCCATTCCCCATGCAGTTCCATCTCCGTTCCTCGTCGTGTGTACTCGCATTGTAAATAACACAAGGCCAGTAGTATGCTTAAGCGACCAAGGACAGTGAAGAGCTAAGGACAAGACGGGGTGCTCGCTTCCGAGTCGGGTGGGCTGAGGCGCCTCCGCAGGCCTGGAAGAACAGCATCATGCACCGGGCCACAGATGGCTGTATCCGTCATTTTCTCGCAGTTCTGCTTCTCCCATCGCCCTCGTTCGCACCCTTATATCTCGCTCAGGATGTGCTAGATCCTCGAAACACCCTCCGCTCGTTACGTGATCCGATATTGCCTTGACTCTTCGCCCGCCGCTTCTTCACCCTTCTTGGCCCCGCTTCTTGAATCTTGTCTCCTCGTAATCCCGCACCATGTACGCCCACACCACGACAACACGGCTCGTCAGTGCCTCGCTCGTCTCTACGGCTCCAGTCCGACCCCTCTCGCCGGTGCAGGCAAGCCCACACATCATATGTGAAGGATGGGTAGAGAAGAAGCGGCGAAAGCTCATGCAGGGTGCGTGTTTCCCCCAGGTCTCCCCCGCAACCCGTGCTAACGGACGTTAAATCTCATACTAGGCTTCGCGCGCCGCTACTTCACGCTCTCCAGCACTGGCGTGCTTGCATACTCGTTCGAGCCGGGGGAGCCCCAGCGCGACCAGGTGCTCCTCAGTCAGGCCGCTATCACCACCGCCCGGGGACGCAAAGACATACATGTCGACTCGCGCACCGCCACGTTCCACATCAGGTGTTTGAGCATGGAGGACTTTGAGATGTGGATGGGAGCATTCCGGTGAGCGTCGCCATCATACGGATGTTGCAAATCGTCTGGATTGTTTCCGAGGCCACCGGGCATGAAACACCACCCGCATAGCGCCGTTAAACGAACGTGCTTTCCGTGGCCTTGAGAATCTCTCTCGGCGCATCTACCATTGTCGATGGGCATGTCTAGAGAGGCGGCCTATTGGTTCCTGTGGCACGCCACCAAAGGAATGCTGTGTGATTTACATGCGTCTGTGTACGCTTTCACATCTCCACTCAGCATGACCGGATGCTTGATGCACGGGAGCTGCCGTCTCGGCGCACATAATGTGTTGTCGAGTCGCAGTGATGTCGTTGCGGGGGGATGGCTGCAATCCGGGCCAGCCACTGTATACATGAGCAGAAGCGTTCGCTAACTTTTCGCATCGACAGTAAGATCCAAGCGCAAGAGGGCCCCAAGTCCCGCCGGTCGTCCCTCGTCCGCTCGGTTGCTCGCGGCGGCTTACAGTACAGCCGAGCGAATATCCTGATAGACGAGATCGGCAACGTACGTCTATGGAAGTGGGGCGTGCCTGTGTTGCGAGGGCTAATGGCGACGGCGACGACCACAGACCATTGCCGACATCGACGGCGCGATCTCGACGCTCTTAGAAGAGGAGCAACGGCGGAGGCGTAGCTCTGGGATGCGCTCGAAGTCGGAGAACGGAAAGGACCACGGGATGCTGGGCTTCTTGAAGAAAGGTGCGTTTGTTGGTTGCATATCGATTGCGCTTTGCTTGATGCATCTGGCTGGTGTAGGGCACCACCACGATGTGTCCCATCTCGGCGTGCTCGACAACTCCCAATCCCCCACAACTTCCGAGCTGCTTGGTAGGATATCCACTTCGGTCAAGCAGCTGAAGAACCAGCACACTGCGTTGAAATCGTTGCAGACATACCCTACCCTTGACACCACTACCTTCGTCAGTTCGCCTACTTTGCCCTCTACTGCCGAAGAAGACGACGAGGCGCACACGCCATCGACCACGACTGCAGGGCCAAAGAGGACGTCCTATTTCAGCTCGCATAGTGGAGAAGGGAGTGTGTGGTTCGATGCAGAAGAGTACGATGGGCCCGAGGAGTATGTCTTGGATGCGACCCCAGCGGAGGAACAGGAGAAGCTGTTCCCGACGGACTCCAGGCTAACCGCTCAAACGGACGTGACGGAGACAACTGAGGCGGGCTCCAGCGTAGGCGCGGACACAGACTCCGACTCGGAGGCTGAGACTCCGGAACCAACCCCGGAAAAACCTACGGTTGTTCAGCGCAGAACAGCACTTCCCTCAGGGCCAGTCGGAGACGAGGGCAGTCTCTTCGCGGTTCTGAAGAAGAATGTCGGAAAGGTGAGTCGCTCCGCGGCGCCATTGGTTTTCGCGCACTAACTCCCAAGTAGGATCTCTCGAAGGTCGCGCTACCGGTAACTTTCAACGAACCCTTGACCATGTTGCAGAAGGCGGCAGAGGAGCTGGAATATTATGATCTACTGTCTCAAGCCGTCCAGTCTACTGACCCTGTCGAACGGATGTGTTATGTCGCGGCCTTCGCCGTGTCAACGTATGCGAATACCAGGCACAGAACGGGACGGAAAGGCTTGTGAGTCTCCGACGGCTTTGATAATGCTCTCCGTCATGACGCCATGCCGTGATAGTAACCCCATGCTGGCCGAAACGTTCGAGGACCCGCGGATGCATTTTATCGCGGAGAAAGTCTGCCATAATCCCGTTATTCTCGCCTGGCATGCCGAGGGTGAAGGTTGGGAGCTCTACGCTACATCAACAGGGAAGACCAAGTTCTGGGGTATGTATCATCCGCAATGTTTTGCCTATACCGGAGTTCAACCGAGTTTCTTCTATTAGGCAAGAGTATGGAGATTATACCACAGGGGACCATTCACCTCAAGCTTGGAGATGAGCAATATGAATGGTACGTGATCGCGTCACGCGTGTGCGAGCAGGATAGAGGTTGAAGCAAGCTCAGGAACCGACCATCGTCATTCATTCGGAATCTGATGATGGGTACCAAGTACCTCGAACACTGTGGCAAGATGGTGATTAAGAACACAACTGGCGGCAGCTCCTGCACACTGGACTTCAAAGAAGGTGGCTACTGGGGTCCAACCAACGTTGTCGCGGGCGTCCTGCATTCGTCTTCCGGGGCCGTAGTGGCCAATTTGGAGGGAAAGTGGGATGAGCAGATGACACGCAAACTCGACACATCCCACCTCCATGTTCTGTGGCGCATAACGCCGTTCCCCAAGAACGCCATGGAATACTACGGCTTCACTTCATTCGGCATCACGCTCAACGAGATCACGGCTGACGTTGAGGGCCGTCTCCCGCCCACCGATTCCCGCTTCCGCCCAGACGTGCGTGCTCTGGAGGTGGGCGACCTGGACACCGCGGAACAAGAAAAGGTGCGCGTGGAGGAGTTGCAGCGCGAACGCCGCACCCGCGGACAGGAACGCGCCCCACGTTGGTTCAAGCAGGTTGGGGACGAGTGGCTGTATACTGGCGGGTACTGGGAGCAGAGACAGCGCGGATGGACAGATGTCGAGCCGCTTTGGTGACATATTTATTTCATGGGACTATGATACTTACGTGCACTAATAGCACCCTGGCCGCGCGTGCGTACACATAATACACGCTTTAATGCACTGGATTACCCGGGATTCGAGTCCATAGGACTATTCTCTCGACCACTCGGCTTTCGGGGGCATCAAGACACAAGACGCCGCGACGAAGCGAAATGGTCCCCGTGACCGCGGTATGCTTGTGAGAAGGTCATGCCCGCTGGCGGAACACCGATGACGACCAGTGCCGACAATTGTACGGTCGGTAACTGATACTCATTGGGGATCCCTTGGCTATCTGCTCAGCACTCGGAGGCGCATCCGCCAATTATCCGCGCCTTTTCCGGCGAGTGATTGAAGGTCGCGTCTGCCTCCGTCACCCGACGCCGCCGAGCGGTGAGCGGTGGCCACCCGCATTGCAACGCGGAACCACGCGAGTATAAAAGGAGGACATGGTGAAGCGAAAGGTCCCTTTACGCCGTGTTGACCGCCCAGACTCGCTCAAGCTCGACACTATGGCGCTCCGAGGCGTCGCTGCACTTGTTCTGTTGGCGAGTTCTGTCCTAGGTCAATCTCAGCTTTACCAGCAGTGTGGTGGCATTGGATGGTGAGCACGTAGCCGCATTTTTTATGTTCACTTCGATAAACCAGGTACACCCATTCAGGACCGGCGCGACGACGTGCGTTGCAGGCGCAGTCTGCACAAAACTTAACGACTGTACGTCCGATGTAATACGATGGACGGCCATGTGATGACCAGGATTGAGCAGACTACTCTCAATGCCTTCCCGGATCATCGACATCATCTGCGCCCTCGACAACTAGCGCTCCGACGACTGTCCCTACTACTTCGCAACCCTCTACCACTACGTCCACTGCACCCGCTCAGACGAGTGTAGCAAACATTTCACCAGAATGGGCTGCTGCGTACACCAAGGTACGCATTGACACTCATATCTTCGAATCTACAAATTGACATCGACCTCATAGGCGAAAGCTGCAGTCGCTAAGCTTTCGCTCACGGACAAGGTGAATCTCGGGACGGGCGTGCAGTGGGAAAAAGGTGTGTCGAAGGCCTTGTTCGCCTTCTGATAGCTCCGTCTGCTAACCTACCTTGTTCAAGGTGCTTGTGTTGGTAACACCCCCGCAATTTCGTCAATTCCTGGTTTCACTGGCTTTTGTCTTCAAGGTACACATTCCAGAGTGCTCTTCTGTGAGTGAAAATGCCTGACTTTTTCACAGACAGCCCTGTCGGCGTACGCTATGCAGACAAAGTCTCCGCTTTCCCCGCGTACGTGCTCGCTACCCCCCCTCGCGCGAACACAGCTAATGCCCCTCAAGAGAAATCAATGTTGCAGCAACGTCCGTACACTGTCTCTTTATATCAATTGCAGGCTTTACTGAAGGCGCGTTGCAGGTTCAACCGCACATTGATGAGGCAACGTGGTGAGGCCATGGGTGCTGAGTTCAAGGGCAAAGGCGTTCACGTCGCGCTCGGACCTATGATGTGCGCAATTCAGTATGTTTCTCTTATTAGATGGCTGACGAAACCGACAGGAACCTGATGCGCGCTCCTGCCGCTGGACGTAACTGGGAGGGAGGAGGGGGAGACCCATTCCTTTCTGGCGAGCTCGCCTTCGAGACCATCACGGGAATCCAAAGTTCTGGTGTTCAGGCCTGCGCAAAACATTATATCAACAAGTATGGCCCTCTACGTTTATCTTGATCGAGACCTGTGCTCACAACTTCGCAACCAGTGAGCAAGAGCATTTCCGTGATAGTTCATCCTCGGTGGTGGACGACAGGACGGTAAGCTTGTTCTTTACACTACTTTGTGCTCGAGTCATTAAGTCGATTTCTTCCAGCAACACGAACTTTACAGCTATCCCGTATGCCTATGGCCGTATGGAACATACAGCAAACACTGATACTGTCTTAGTTCCTCCGTAGCGTCCAGGCAAATGTTGCATCGGTGATGTGCAGCTACAGTAAGTATATCATTTCCATTAGAGTGATTCGTGGATACTCACTACAACGTGGTTAGACCAGAGTAGGACTGTTCAGCATCCGCAGGGAAATCAAGCTGATTAGTTGTCCAGTCAATGGAACCTTCTCCTGCGAAAATGACGCGACTCTGAACGGACTTTTGAAGGGGGAGTTCGGTTTCCAAGGATGTGCGTGACATTCTTCTAGTTGCCCTGCGTACGCCCACTAACTGCTTCTTTGTTACAGATGTCATGTCAGACTGGTGGGCGACGCACTCTGGCGCACCTGCCGTGAATGCAGGGCTGGATGTAAGCTCCAATCATGCTTATATCGGATCCGAGTACTTAATTTCTGGGATTTGCAGATGACAATGCCTGGAGACACAGCCCTCAGTTCGGGACAGACGTAGGCAATGGCATACTTATCGGCGTATCAATAATCATGAATCCCTCCAATAGGTACTTCGGCCAAAACCTCGTCAACGCCGTCCAGAGCGGACAAGTTTCTGAAGCCCGCATTGATGTACGTTGAATACTGTTTCCTCTTAATTTGTCTCTTTGACATTTTATAGGATATGGCAACCCGCATCCTGGCAGCATGGTGCGTGTTAGAACAATTGAAGTCAATAACAAAGTATACTGAGGTCGCAATAGGTACCTTCTCGGCCAGGATTCGGGCTTCCCAGCTGTCAACTTTAACTCGTGGAACACTGCCCAAGGCCAGCACATCGATGTACAGGAGGACCACAAGAAGTATGTAGTGCTATCTCTATATACTACGCTAGAGATTCACCATTATCCAGCGTTATCCGGGAGATTGGAGCAGCATCTACCGTGCTACTCAAGAACTCTGGCGGCGTGCTTCCGCTTAATGCCCCCAAGACGATTGCAGTCATCGGAAACGGCGCAGGAAACTCTTCCCGTGGGCCGAACGGGTATGCCTCTCCCCAGTCGCGAAAACCGAGTCAATGTTAATTGGAGACATGCGACCGGCAGATACTCAGACCGCTCTGGCGATGACGGCGTTCTTGCCGTTGGATGGGGAAGCGGGTGCGTATCCCGCTCGGATAGATCTAAAATCAAGTTCTGATGGTTAATGTCTCCACAGAACTGACGATTTCCCTTACCTCATTGCAGTATGTTTCTCTGATCATTTAGCGTTTGTCTCTCACTGACCATGCCTTCCAGCCTCTAGATGCCATCACATCCCGGGCTAAGACGGACGGGACGGTCGTATCCTCTTCTCTGAGCGACACTGACCTCTCGACCGCCGCACGGGTTGCAACGGGCAAAGATGTCGCCTTCGTTTTCATTACCGCCGATAGCGGGTGCGTTACCCTCTTGGCCTCCTGACAGTGTGTTCCTAACCGTGAACTAGTGAGGGATACTTGACTGTTGAGAACAACGCTGGAGACCGAAACGATCTCAACGCATGGCACAGTGGGGTCAGTTGACCTCATAAATCCGCCCTTAGTTGCAGGTCATATATTAATATGCCGTTTCTTAGGATGCTCTCGTTAAGCAAGTTGCGAGCGTGAACAAAAACACCATCGTAGTCGTTAACACAGTTGGCCCGATCCTTGTGGAGCAATGGATCAACAACCCGAATGGTGCGTGTTTTTTCTCCAGCATGGGTAGTGTCCTCTTTCTCACGTAATTAACAGTCACCGCTCTGGTTTGTATATCGTAGACGTTTGATACGACAGTAGACTGACCATTTACATCTAGGTGTGGAGTGGTCTGCCCGGACAGGAGGCTGGTAACGCCCTAGTTGACGTCCTTTACGGCGCGTACAACCCCAGGTGACACAAATGCATTGGTTGCCAAGAACTGCGATGTCTAATCCTCGCCACTCCAGCGGTCGTCTCCCATACACTATTGGCAAGGCAGTAACCGACTACGCTGCTCAAGTCATCTACAGCGGCAGCGGCATCGTCCCGATTCCTTACAACGAAGGTATCTTTATCGACTACCGTCACTTCGACAACGTAAGTTCCTTGTTCAAAGCTTGGTGAATGTCTTCTAAAGGCTCGACCACGACTCCAGGCAAACATTGCGCCCCGCTTCGAGTTTGGATTCGGCCTTTCGTACACGACCTTCGACTACTCAAACCTCAAGATCTCCGGATCGACCTCAGGCGGTACTCGTCAACCCAACGGGCCTGGAGCTGCACTTGACCCTTGGTACGGCACGAGTCTCGCTTATTCCGTATCGATGCCGTGCTAATTATGCCCGCGACAGGTTGCATGACCCCGTGGTCACTGTTACGTTCACCGTCACCAACAATGGTACCGTCGCAGGCCATGAGGTACGTTCCAGGACCCAACACTCACCGCATTCCTTTACTCATGCTCTCCGCTTGCAGATTCCTCAACTCTACACGTCCCCACCTGCTGCCGCCAAGTCTGCGCCGTTTAACCTAAAGGGCTTCGACAGCATCTTCCTCGCGCCGGGGGCGTCTACCACCGTGTCGATGTCCCTCTCGCGCATCGACTTTTCCGTCTGGGACGTCCCCTCGCAGAGCTGGCAGATCTCGACAGGTGTTACAGGGATCTCCGTCGGCGCAAGTAGCAGAGACCTTAGGCTGAAGGGGTCCATCACCAACTAAGCAACTTGGGTGCAGTAGTCTGTGGCAGGTCACAATTATCGACAGGATCGATCCTCCCATGATTCCAGCTTGTTGTATGTATAAATGATATATATGAAACGAGCGACGAGGTATAATGCGTTTACGGAAAGAGACCTTCTGCCCACTCAGGGGAACATGCCATCATCAGAGCCGAGTAGACCAGGGAACTCGATGTCTGGGTTGGTCCGGCTGGACGCTCTGCTACCACGCTGGGGAGGAGGGCAATACGTCCGGCTGGAACCTCCTGAAGAGTTATACACGCAACCACCTTGGGTCGACCCTGTCTGTCCAGACTGTGCAGTGCCACCATTCGGACCTCCTCCGTTAATTTCGAGTCCTTTGTGGCTGTGCCCGTTCTTTCCGGGGCGGTTTCCTGTAGACCAAAACATTGTTAGCTCTTGAATGATATATTGGTGTAGTAGAATTGGGAATCTCACGTCGAGCATCACTGAACGCATAATCGTCCTGCTGCGGCATGAGAGTATAAGAGGTGGTGTGCTTGAGAGTATTTGGGGAGTCTAGAACATGTATCGATTAGAGAATGTACGGTCTAAAGGCTCGGTCGAGACAAACCAGCGGTGTTGACACGGCCAGCCTGACTCAGTGTATCGGAGCCCGGAGCGGACATAGCGTTTTCTGGGTCCGTGTCTTGAGCATCCTCTGCTGCTACACCTGGCGTCACTGAGTCTCTACCACTCTTCAAGTCTGCAGTTGAACTCTGTTATGACGCCGTAGAGAAAAAATTACGGCCCAACGGCTCACCACTGGAGGGTAGAACACCTGCGATCTGTGGGGTCCCCGTCGAGGAGACGTCCTGGTTGCCAAAGCTTCCTCGCGTACGCGCACGGGATGCATCCTCCCAACGAGGGGTCAAGCGACTCGCTTTCTGGGAGGTTGGCGCTGAGCTGTGGAGGATGGGACTCTCCTCTTGCTGCAGTTGAGGCACGGGAGAAGACGACACCGTAGCTGCAACGGCGAAGAGAGAGAGGGCAAGGACGGTGCTACGCATGTTGAGAAATGACAGTGGTGTAGTTGGTGACGACGGGGAGTGGAAATATTGCTGGGAGAGCGAACCCGCTGACGATGCTTGAGCTGGTGTGCGCGTTTGATGTGATTCCCGGAGGCTGGCTTGGGCTGTCACATCGCCAGCCTCTTTGGCGTCGCCGCTCCCAACATAGCAAGCCCATGCCTCCATATGGCAGGTGCTGAGGTTGAGAAGCGTCGGCGGGCCCCAAACTGAAAGTAAAAAGAGGAATCATGCCCGCCTCCGTCCATCCTGCATCTCAACCACACACTTACTCTATATTCACCTAATCCCCACCGCACACACCCTACACCACTTGTCACCATGCGCAGCCCCATGCTTGCCTTCTCTCTCTTCGCGGCTGCCGGTCCCGCCATCGTTGCCGCCGCACCCCAGGGCAGCCCCAACCTCGGCGGCACGGTAGTCACTCACCCGCGCAACACCGAAGTCCAGCGCTTTGCCAGACTCCCCCGCGCCGGCGGCCTCTTCGACACTACCATGTTCGCAAGCGACGCTGAGGGTGGTGGCGACGGCGGTGATGGCGGCAGCGGTGGCGACCCCGCGTCCGGGGTCTACAGCCAGCTTTTCGGCGGTCTCGGCGCCCCAAAGAAGGCCGACGTCGAGAACAATCCCGCCACCAACCAGACGCAAGCTGCTGCAGCCCTCGCCAAGCAGAACCTTCCACAGGAACAGGGGAAGGTCAAGCCCCCGCCGCAGCTACCCGAGTTTCCAGAGAAGTTCCCTGAGGAGGCAGACACGGCACCGGTGTCACCCGCGGTCAACGCAGCCGGCGGTCCCGTCCCTACGGCACCTACTGCGCCGATTTCTGAGGCCTACAACCAGCAGCCACAGGCACCAGACTCTGAGTGAGAGCACGGTCAGGGTAAGCAACTGTTCGTCGAGAAATTTAGCGTCCGCTGACCACAGTAAAGGACATACCTCATTGCACTGTGTCGCCCATTGTCTTAGTTAGAGGGTGCCATATAGGCGTCGCAATCGGCCTATGGGTTAGCTGACTGATGAGGACGAAGATGTGCCGGGCGATAGACATGTATAGACTCTGCTGGCGGGTTTATAGAACACAAAGAGCGGTGACAATGTTTGATGATTGAAAGATGATAGATAAAAACAGGAACACAAAGAAGGCCTACTTCACACAGTGACAATAGTAACAGGAGAGGAGGGGGAGTAGACCGACATTGCAAACGACATGCACCATTGAAGGAGCTGCCGCTGACGGAGGGGAAGGGGAGACTCGTAATCGTGCGTAATTTGGTAGGAGAGCCGATGATTGAGCAATAATGAGTACGGGACGTTCTGCGCATGCGATTAGAGCCAATTATAACACATGAAGTCGTAATAGCACACTTTAACGAAACACAGGTTGGTCATGCTACAGCCGTGTCGAGAGGAGTCGATATAATCTGTTAAGCCTAGCCCTGAGCATCGGGCGCGGCGGCTCCGGGAGCCTGCTGGCCATAATAACCTGTGCAGGGTGCAACGTCAGCTCCACTCAGACGCTTGCGCACGCAAAAATAGGCTCACCTCCCCAATAATTCGAGTAATAAGAACTAGGATCGGCGCTACCCCACTGCCCCTGCGCAGCCTGGGCACTGGCGTCCACAGGCGTCTGGCCTGCGCCCATGCCCATAGCGGCAGCAGGCGCGACGGGGCTGGGCATGCCTGGAGCAGCCGCACCGGGGGTGCCAGCAGCCGCCGCCTGGTTAGTGAACCCGGGGTAGGCACCGAAACCATACTGGCCATATGCGTTGGGCTGGGGCATACCGTACATGGGCTAGCAACGCACCGGTTGTTAGAGCGGCGCCCGTAGGAGTTTTGCAGTCAAAGAAAGGTAACACACCACGTTTCCGTACGGCGCCGCCGCAGGCGTCGGGCTCATACCGCCCGGGCTGATCGCGGCACCCCCGTCGGCCCTGTCCTTGCCCCAGCTGCACTTGATCGGGCGGCCGTGAACCATCTGGCCCTGGAGCTGGACGATGGCCATCGCGGCGTGCTCGTGCGTGTCGAGCTTGACGAAGGCGAAGCCCCGGTCGGCCTGCATGCGGATCTCCGAGAGGTAGCCAATCGACTGGAAGAGCGGGATGAGGTCGGCCTGGGTCGCGTACGGGACGAGGTTGCCGACGTAGACGGTCGTGTTGTACCCCGGGGTCTGCTGCACAACCGACTCGTACGAGAGCGGGCCGCCCTGGAAGTTCATGGGTGCGGGTGCTCCACCACCCATGCCGCCACGAGGGGGGCCGCCGCTGGTGGGCGGGGCGCCCTGGGTCTTCTGGTTGGCCCAGTTGACGCGAATAGCACGGGAGCCCAACCACTCGCCGTTCATGGTCGCGATGGCCTGCTCCGCATCGGTCTTGTCGCGGAAGGCGAGGAAACCGTAGCCGCGAGACTTGCCGGAGTTCATGTCCCACATAACACGGGCATCGGAGAGGGTGCCGAACGCGCTGAAGGCCTTGGCGAGGACGTCGTCGTTCACTTCCGGGCTAAGATCGCCGACGAAGACGTGGTAGTGGCTGCTGGTATCTTCTTTGTTCTGTTGACCTTGGTACGCCCAGTTCACGCGGATCTCGGTGTCGAAGATCTTGCGGCCGTTGAGGGTCTGGAGGGCCGTCTCGGCAGCGCGCATATCCATGTACTCGACGAAACCGTAGTTGAGGCCGCCGTGCTGGTAGTTCCGGTCAGGAATAATCTTGACATGTTGGACTGGGCCGGCAACCGCGAAAATCTCGGTGAGCATGTACTCGGTCACCCTAGGGCTGAGGTTGCCAACGTAGAGATGGGCCCGCCTCTGTAGAAAGAGTAGAACGCGTCGACAGCGTCAGAGCGGACAGAATCACATGGTGGGTGGGGCAGAGAGGGGGAGGATTGATGGGAGACAACGACGGAAGTTTTAAGCAGCATATAGGGGACAGAGCGAGAGGAATACTCACGGGTGCCTCAGCCGGTGCCATTGAACCCATTGCGTTCATCGTAAGAGACGGAAAACGAGGTCGTGAGGGTTAGAATGACGTCGGATGCGTCTGGATCGGGGAGCGAGGGGAAAGCGCGGCGATCTGTACAGGAAAATTGACGAGAAGAAGAGAACGGATGAGGAGACTAGTCCGTGAGCGACAGAGGGGAGAGATATGAGACAGAGAGGAGACAGAGAGGAGCAGAGAGAGAGAAACGGAGAGAGAGAAGAGAGAGGAAACGGACAGACGAGAGCCTGGAGTCAGGAGACAGTGGACCGTTGGAAAGATGCCCGCGGCCAAGAATCCGCTCTCTCCCTCCTCGGCCATCTCCGGGCCCCGCCGTCATCAGCCACTGCCTTCTTCAAGCGCGCGTCTGCCGGTCTGGCGCAGTCAACACTCAAAATGTAGAGTGGGGAGACATCACTACCAGACACGCTACGACTACAACTACGACAGCGACTACGACTACTTCCGCGGGAAGTGCGGCGGCGTAGGCACGTTCAGCAGCACGTTCCCGCCCCCGCTCGGGATGTACGTCACGTTCGGATTCGACACCAGCGACTGCACGATCGCCTTGCTGGCCTCGATCTTCCTGAACGCAATGAACCCGTCTCCAGCCCGGTCCAGTGCCTTCGAAATCGTCGCTGCAGCCTCCGCCTCGCCCTCCGCACGGATAACCGCCGCTTGGCGTTCTTGTTCAGCCTGCACCGATATCAGCCGTGGCTCATGGTTTCACACCCCACAACGCGCACCTTCTCAACGATGAATTTTGCGCGCTCGGCATCTATACGTGTTGCCATGTCAGTGCCCCAGTATGTACTCCGCTCCGGTGATGCACGCACCTTGCTGGGCAATTTGCTTCGCCTCGACAGCCTAGAGGGATGTATTAGCGAACGAGCCGGGCCGGCCACTCTTCGAAGCCGTACCTGAGTGAATTCCTGTACGTATCGAGCAGTTCAGCGACGTAATGATGAGAACATAGTCAGGGACAGACCTTGCCGAATGTAAGGTGGGTAATAGAGACGTCTTCTAAGACGATGTTGAACTCCCCTGCGCGCTGCAAGAGGTCTTCACGAATTCGTGCTGACACCTTCGTTGCGCGTCTTCAGCCACACGAGGGAAGAAGGCTAAAGCTTAGAAGGCGTACCACTTCGCGCTGCGTGATCAGCTCGGCCGCATCGAACTGAGCCACAATGCTCTTCAACACTTCGTTCCCAATTGACGGCAGCACCCTCTCGTCATAGTCAAGACCCAAGCCCTTGTAGATGCGCGGTAGGTGCTCGACGTCGGGTCGCGAGAGCACACGGAGTGTAAGGGACACCATCTGCAAGTCTTTGGAGCCGGTTGTGGTAGAAATATTCTAGAGCACTTGTGAGCACCTTTAGCAGGTGAAATAAGGACAGGCTTACCCTCGGCTTGATGCGGCAGTCATAGAGGATGGCCTTTTGGAGCCAGGGGACAAGGAAGTGTGTGCCCTCAGGGGTAGCCTTTCCGGAGGGAAGATGGTTGACAACACGCGTCTTCAGAGGTCACTAAAGCACTCACCTTGTCCTTTACGCCAGAAAACCTGTCGAACATGACTGCCCTGTAGCCTCCCGGGACGTCATAGATGCTGGCTTGAAAAGCCGCAGCCGCAACAGCGACCGGCACTGCGCAGTGTCAGCCCAATAACACGTATAGCTTGAGGACCAAATACCTATCAGACGGTTTGCAAGCTGGGGAAGAGACATGGTGGCGGGAAGCGGAACGGTGGCGAAGCTCGAGGACGCGTCGGACTCGCGGCGAGTCTGCAGCGTCACTGGCCGGCAAGTCCCACGCGAGGCCCGATGCGAATCTGGCGTCACTTCTCCGGCGCGTCTCGATTCTTGGATGGCCCAAGTCACAGTCTTGGTGGAACATGGTCATATTCTGCCAATACTACCGGTACACCACAACATTACATCTACTTAAAATCTATTGCGAAGGGTTTTTGACCCCCTTCTGCCCAAGTAAAAGATCTCCCGTCCTGTCTCCTTCCCCAGGAGCCATACGCGCAGAGTGGCTTCCAAACTGCATAGCCCTCTTTTTTCGCGTGCTCGCCTCCACCAGGCCCAATTTCCATGCAGCTAATCGTAACAGTAGCTTCTCTCCTAACCCAGATGGTAATCGTGGATCCAGCTTCAAGTGAACTGGGAGCTCCGCGAGAAAGTTCACGACAGACAGTGAAAGAAACGGGTGTCTGGTCTCTTTGCCCCAACATGAGATCACCCTATCGTCACGTCCGAGATTTCGGGTTGGTATGCGGTCTATCTCAAGCTGGAGCTACTCTTTGTTTCAGGTCATGTCAAGAGGGACGAAACAGCTGTCCTCGTACCTCGTCGATGATCGCCTCCCATCCGGCTGCTTTGAATGCAGTGCGGTGTCGACCGTACCCTCCGAGAAGCTCGTCTGACCCTAGCCCATTGAGGAGTACACGTGCAGGGCTAGCGTACTGCCGAGGCTCTGCTTCTGGATGGTCCTGTACCTGGCCTATGCCACGCGCAGCGAAATAGAGGGCGATTGCGAGGCTCTGTGGCCATGTCAAATAACATGCTATGCCGAAAATATGCTTTGAACTTACGAGATCCATGACTGTTCTAGATGGAAACATAACAGCTTCTACCGCAGAACGTGCTTCTTGAGATTCCTGATCACAGTTTAGCTCAAACAATGATCGCGTCAATATGGCTCTACTAACCTCGAACGGGACATTGATCTCCAAGAAATTCCACTTGCGCTTCGGGCATAGTCTTCTGAGCTCCTCCACCTCTTGCCTCCCGGTGATCCTGTCCGGAACATCGTAGGTCACGGTTACGGTCGAATAGTCGAGGGGCTCCCGCAGCTTCTGCTTCTTTTCCCGTTTCGGGAGCGCGTAGATGTTGCCATCAACCTGAACTGCTATCTTGCGCGGGTTCTCGAACGCAACGTTGAGCAAGTCTATGGGCTCGTCTGGATCGACGTGTCTATGCACAATGCGTCATCGCTTGTATTAGGGCTTGAGCCAGTTACATACCTATCTGCCAAGAAAGCAACCATGGTCGAGTCAATCCCACCACTGAAGAATACGGCGACCCGAGCTTCGCCCGTAGAAGTGCTATGTTTCACGTGAAGTCAAGTAAATAGTTGATAGCAAGCAATCCTCACTCTCTGCGGGGGATGTTCCGGACGCGTAGCATGACACTACGGTCCAAATGGTATATCAAGTTGTCAACTGCATCGGATAAGTGTGGCGGGATGCATTCCACACTCTCTACCCTTGGAGGGTTGTCAGGTATGCTCCTATCTACAGCTGAGGGTCGCGCCTATGCAGGGGGGCTAGCTTCAGTAGACATGATCTAGTTGTGTGAGGACTTGATTACTCACATAAGGGACTTCCCCGCCTTGTGGTATCCGCGGAATCGCATTCACGCAAGTCCGGATATCTGTGATCTAGATAGCTAGTGAGCTGACACCCCTAAAATTGAGTGTCAGCCTGCTCACATCGTCTAAATCCTTTAGGTCGTTTAAACGAATTGTGTGGATGTGTTCTGTCGCTAGCTCTTCTAGGGAGTACCGAGGATCTGATCCTACAGATACAGAAGTCAAGAGAAAGTATGGGTGGGATTTCGTGGGGTAGTTTATTAGGAGCGATCGCCGTCCTAGTGGGTCGCGGGCGAAGTAGAGTATCCCGGCTGAGTGCTGGGACAATAGTTCAGTTACCTGGATACATTACCGCCGAATGCGAAATCCTACATGGTAAAACAAAAGCGCATATCTGTTGGCTTGAAGTGAGCAGTTTCAAGAATTCACGACAATTGTCGTCGCTCACGGTCCCTCGATACTACTGCATACACGGCTGAAGTCTTCTGGTGTTGTGATACGCTTCAACTCGGAGAAGAGCTTATCTCCGTCGTTTTCAGCTCCACCAACCTGGACGAAGTTTGCATGAGAAGCCCAGACGATGCAACGGTGGCATTCATTCAGCTCACATCCAGGCCTTCGAATATCTGAAAGATAGTTATATCCTGATTTTCTAAAGGTACACTCATGGACACACCTCACCATTCCAGCATAATATGTTACCACTTTCATCGGTATGAGGCTGTTTCACGAAAGTGTTTCCTCGAAGCCTTAGCTCAGAGGCACAAAACCTCAATTTCCATCCAGCGACGTCCTTATGGACAACATCTTGTGCATCTGGCCCTACCCAGGAGAGTCAGTGACAGGCATAGTTTGGTGACACCGAAGCATAAGCATTACCTCTTGCAGCGGTGACCACTTGAAGTTCGGCGAAAAGCGCGTCCAAGCATGAAGCTTGTTCAACGTTACTGCTATAGTCGACTTGGGTTGCAGTTGCAGGTCCGTGCAGAGAGAACAATATCCCGCACATGTTCGAGCTTGAAGAGATAGTACCTCTATAGTAGGTCCAAGGGTAGCTGAGATGAGAAGATTGAGTTTGGACCAGGAGGTCGGCTCTGTGAGCTAGGGAATGAAGTAAATCTATGGGCGCTTGCCGCGATCTCTCTCCCTGTCGCCACCACGTGAATGAGGATCGAGATCTGAATTTTACTTCGAAGTGGGCGTCTCATGACCTCAGTGGCCGCAACTTAGCCTAGCTAGCCAAGTGCTTCACTCTCCCAGCCCCCCTTCCACCTCTTCTCTACCTCGTTCTCTTTATGCATAGAGATGCAGCCACGTGTCAGGTTCAACGCGAAAGCACGCCAGAGCGCTCATAAGAAGAAGGCGAAACGCGGAAAAGACACGCCAAATGAAGGCGAGGAACAGTTTGACCCCAATGCATCCATCGTCGTCCCTAAGTCAGAGCAGGAGAAGGAGCAGGAGAGGAAGTTGAAAATACGGGAGGAGGTGTGAATTGTATGTAACAGCAATCTCGAACTGTGCTTACTTGTTCGTCAAGTAGATGCTCGCGGAGTCCAACTCCAAGGCAAATAGCAAGAAAAAGAAGAGGTTGGACAAGTATATTGTCAGTACTATCACAATACCCTAGCCTATATCCCTGTATCACTTATGCTCTGTGCAGGAGAAAAAACTCAAACAAGAGGAACGTCTGGAGCTGTTTGAGAAGTTGTCGTACGTGCTCTGCATATCTCTGCTTCTCTGAGCGTACCCAAATGGCTTCCAAGGAAGAGCCAGGCCCAGGCGTCCGGTGCACTTAACCTACAATCCTCCGCCACGCTTGGAACAGGGAAGCCTACCACGTATCAACAGCGACTGGATGAACAGGAGGACAAGGATGTCAAGCGCGCCATGGAGGGTCGTTCAGGACCAGGCAAGCGTCGACATCGTTCGAATGTTCACAACACGTTTGCTGCTGAAAGCGAAGGTGAAGATGATATCGGGATGGATGTGGATACCGAGGGTGACGCGGGCGAGGATATCCCCGAAGGTGCCTCACGTTCCAAGCCCGTCGTGATCGTCGACTCTGGCTTCTCCACAACAGTGCAGTCGGACGCCCTGGTAGAAGACACAATCCCTCAATCACCGGCTACAATAGGGAGCGCCCTCAAGCGCAATGCTGATGGCACTGTTGCGGCTCCTCGAATATCGAATAGGAAGCCGAAAAGTGGAAAGGTGGTGATCTGCCTTCCACTCCCGTAGAGTTCTATGTCTGAATGCTCGTTCATCCGCTAGGGCACTTTTGCGTCCTGGAAGCACCAACAACCCAAGAGGGTCGAGCAGGAGTCCGATGATTCTTTCGACAGCTCCGACTCAGCATACGACTCAAGCGAAGACGAGGCTCTGGAGGCCGCTGCTGAAGCTGAGATGGATGAGTCAGAAGAGTCCAGCTCAGAGGCTTCAGATGAATCGGCTCCTGAAGAAGTCGAAGAAGAGCCTGTCGAGGAGTCAGTACCAAGTAAGAAACGCAAGCGACTTGGTTTCAAAGAGTGGGCCATGAAGCAACTCAGCGCTGCGAAGGGGTACGTTGCGCCGTTGCCCGACGAAAGTCAAACACCGGAACAACCCCCGGAAATCTCGGAAAACCCTCCACCGTTACCTAAGAAACGGAAGAAGGAGCATCCAGATGGCCCCAGGGAAATGCGCGGGCCCTTGGGCGAAGATCTACAGCTACCGAAAACTGCCTTTGCGGAACACCTCCAGAACCCTACCACACCTTCAGGATCTTCGTCGAGACGGAAGGCTATCACTGTAACTCGCCCCTCAGACGTAGAAGAAGCCAGGCTACTCCTTCCTATAGTATCTGAGGAGCAGCCTATCATGGAAGCTATCCTTTTGAATAGTGTCGTGATTATCTGCGGTGAGACCGGTAGCGGAAAAACAACACAAGTTCCGCAATTCCTCTACGAAGCCGGTTTTGGCACGCCAGGGAGCGGTTAGTCGTCATCCCACCACACTATCGGATGCCTCTCACACTTGTCTACTAGACAACCCCGGGATGATTGGTGTAACTCAACCTCGACGAGTCGCAGCAATGTCGATGGCGTCCCGTGTCGCTCACGAATTGTCATTGACGTCTACGAAGGTTTCCTACCAAATCCGATATGATGCGACGGTGTCACCTTCGACCGCAATCAAATTTATGACCGACGGCGTTCTCCTGCGCGAACTCGCAACAGATTTCTTGTTAAAGAAGTACTCGGTGGTTATCATCGACGAAGCACACGAGCGTAGCATGAACACAGACATCTTGATAGGTGTTTTGAGTCGTGTAGTCAAGTTGCGAGAGGAGATGTGGAAGGAGGGCAAAGATGACATTAAGGTACGCCCAGCACCCCCATCGGGACTGCACTCAAACATTCATCCGCCCGCCTTCAATTCCTCAGCCTCTTCGCCTCATTATCATGTCTGCTACGCTTCGCGTTTCCGACTTTGCTGAGAACACAACTTTGTTCTCTTCACCGCCGCCTATCATAAACGTCCCCGCCCGCCAACACCCAGTCACTGTCCACTTCAGCCGTCGGACGTCCCCCGACTATATCGCAGAAGCAATCAAGAAGACCAGCAAGATACACGCCAGGCTGCCTCCTGGAGGTATCCTCATCTTCCTGACTGGTCAAAACGAGATTACGGGAGTGTGTAAGAAACTGGAGGCAAGGTACGGGAAGAAAGCACAGGAAGAACGGAGCAAAACTAGGCAGTCGCTGCAGTCGCGTCTCAGTAAACTGGCAGCGAAGCTGGGAGAGGATGACCAGCCTAGCCGTCACGTAGCACCTGCTCACGGTAGGTGGTAAGTTTGCCCAGACATCGCTACCTCTTGCTTACATCGCCTCCTAGCTGACGTGGAAGCGGAAGACCTAGACCTCGGTGACTCGCAACAAGCGGATGAAGCCCTTGCCTTTGACGTAGACGGCGACGTTGATGCGGAGGCACTAGATTCTGACGCAGACTCTGATGCGGATGACGAGCTTGGGATAGACTCAGAAGAATCTGACAGTGAGTTGCCTCTGCAATAGTTGCACTAGAGTTTTACTAAGGCGAAATAGCTCCTATGCACATATTTCCGTTATATGCGCTACTTCCTAGCGAGAAACAGATGCAAGTCTTCCAGCCTCCCCCTGAGGGTACTCGGCTAGTCGTCGTCTCAACCAACGTCGCGGAGACATCTCTCACTATCCCCGGGATACGTTACGTTGTCGACTGTGGGCGCGCAAAGGAGGTATGCCCGGTTGACATATGTCCGTATCATCCCTCGCTCAATATGACCTCTAGCGACGATACGACGTAGCCAACGGCATCCAAGCATTCCAAGTCAGCTGGGTCTCCAAAGCGTCCGCTGCACAGCGCGCAGGTCGTGCAGGTCGTACCGGTCCCGGTCACTGCTACCGCCTGTACTCCTCCGCGCTGTTCGAGAACTACTTCGACTCGTTCTCGCAGCCTGAGATCCTGCGCATGCCCATCGAGGGCGTCGTCCTCCAGATGAAGAGCATGCACATCGACGCCGTCGTCAACTTCCCCTTCCCCACGCCGCCCGATCGTGCCAGCCTGCAAAAGGCGGAGAAGGTCCTCACGCACCTCGGTGCGCTCTCTGCGTCGTCGGCGAGCGCGGGGAAGGTGCTCGGGGGCGCGATCACGGACGTCGGGCGCACGATGGCGCTCTTCCCGCTGTCACCGCGCTTCTCGCGCATGCTTGTGAGCGGCCGTCAACACGGATGCTTGCCGTACGTCATCGCAGTGGTCTCTGCGCTTTCCGTAGGCGACCCTTTCCTGCGAGAGGAGGCCCTGGAGCAGGGGAAGGACGAGGACGAAGACGAGGAGGATGAGGAGGAGCTGAGCCACCTTACTAGCGAGGCTGCCAGGGCGAAGGAGGCACGCAGAATCAGACGCAAAGCATTCTTCGAATCGCAGCGGCTACACGCGAGCCTGGGCAACTCGTCCAGCGATATCCTTCGCATCCTCTCCGTTGTCGGCGCATACGAGTTCGCAGGAGGGGGCCACAAATTCTGCGAGGAGCACTTCGTCCGGCCCAAGGTTTGTCCCTTCTTCATTCTGAACATCCTGTTGCGGAGGTTGATACACGCACCAGGCCATGGAGGAGATACACAAGCTGCGCGCCCAGATCAGCAGCATCGTCCAGACCAACTTCCCCGACGTCAAGACCGGCTTCGAGTCCAACCTCCAACCACCATCCGCACTCCAAGTACGTCTCCTTCCCCTCCTCTCCAGCACCCGCGCTCACCCCCTCCCTTCCCAGCTCAAAGTCCTCCGCCAGCTCATCACGGCGGGCTTCATCGACCAGATCGCCGTACGCAAGGACGTCGCGCAGCGCGGCCGCGCGGGCGATACGGGCGCGGGCGCGGGCACGCAGTACACGACCGCGCGCGGCGTCGCGTACCGCGCGCTCGGCATCCCCGACGAGGACGTCTTCCTCCACCCGTCGTCGGTGCTCGCGGCGGGCCCGCCGCCCGAGTACGTCGTGTTCCTCGAGGTCGTGCGCACGTCGCGCGTGTACGTCAAAGGTGCGTCTTCCCCCCCCCCCCCCCCCCCCCCCCCCCCCCCTTCTTCCCCTCTTCCCCCCCCCCCCCCCCCGCTCGCGTGGATTGCTGGGGGTGCCGCGTCCGCTACAAAAAAA
>FTLJ01000236.1:0-77217 GCA_900155495.1 Porogramme epimiltina
AAAAAAAAAAAAAAAAGAAACTGACACAAGTGCATTGGAATTCTCAGGTTAGTATGTGGGACGCATGCTACATTGATCTTAATTCAACCTCGTGGACTGTTAGGCGGTTTTATTGAAGTATGGGGAGCTCAAATCAAGGGTGGTAGGGAAGCGAGCGGAAATTCATCCTATGCTGTCGACGGATCTCAATATCCAAACAATACCAATATTCTACAGCCAGTCAGTCATGTCCTCCCAAGTATACTGTTCAGCGCTTCAGGGCTAGGGACGGAGGGCCATACGCTGATGTTCACGAATGGCGGAGTGAATCTGTACATTGCGCACTTCAAAGTCCAAAACACAGAACTGGCTATCTCGACAATCACCACCGCTTCTGGCGGGCAGTCTCGGAGTGGACCGAGTACACCCGGGGTTACTCATACAGCAATGACTCAATCTGAGTTGACAGGTGGCCACTATTATCTTTGAAACAGGCGATTGTAAATACTCACCGTCACTCAGTGAATACACAACAAGATACCGGTGCACGTGGCTTCTCTACTATTGCCGCAAGTACCTCCGTACCTCCTCCCAGTACAACCACTAGTTCGACAATGCGTACCAATACGAAGAATATTCCAGACTCTTCGCGCAAAAGCTATCGTCTCTCATCAGGTGTTCTGGCAGCGTGCATAATTTGCCCCTGCATCATTATTGCAGCTATATGTTGGATGTATAGGAAGACGATACAAAGGACCCTTAGAAGAGCCTCGCCTAGGTCTGGTGAGGAAACCTTTTATCCGCGCTTTGAGTTTACTTATATAATAACCCTTTGATCACTCGTGTAGGGACACCGCATGCATATCTATCCCGAGATATTGATGTGTTGCAATGGTCAACCATAGTACCGCACGCCAATCATGACCCGCCCTCCAAACTATTCAATCCACAAGCTGAAGGAAATTTGCACTTGCTTACCGCAGCAAGATATAACGGTGCAACGGAAACATCAATGGGGAGTCAGAGCAATGTCGCACAGTGTGGGAGCCAAGCCTTTACCTCAGGTGAACGCGCAGAACACAGTACCCGGACACGCAGCCCAGAAAGCCGCAAAGGACCTGAGCCACTCTTGGCTCCGATGCCAAGAGAGTTCCGGTATGCTACAGATGGAGGTGTGAGACTAGGTGGAGGTAGAATGGGAGAGGAGAGAGATGCAGAGGTCCCTGAGAATCTTTCCGAGGGATCCACTTATACCATGCCTCCGCCGTACCCGTCAATTTCCTTTCTGTAGTGGACCCGTGTTGCGGTTCTCACGTTATATATATACCATTGTGTGTCCATATTTACTTCTCCGCTTCGGTGTACTGTGGTGTGCAATCTATAGTTTCTAAATACTGGACCTATTGGATGCGCTCGACATGTTAACGTAGAAGTTCTGGCAGGGCGAGCAGCTGCGCACCAGGTGATCTTCAAGAGGACGGGTGTGTTCGGGAAGGAGCTTAAACCATGCTTGAGGCACTACCTGCACGGCATGGAGAGGGTTGTGAACGACAGCGAGGACTACATCCGGAAGGAGACCACTCGTTAAGTGCGGATGACTTCAAACTTAATGTGCGTGGTGAGGCTTTGATGTCGGAATGAGTCGTACAACAAATTCAACCTTGCTTGCGAGTTGTCTGTCAAAGGAGTGAAGTTGGAGGCTATACACGACACAATTTAACTCTAGATACGTTGTGGGGTCCGAGAGCCATGCACGGCAATTTCGTTATTATTCATGGTTCATGAATCCTTTATACTGGCACTTTAGATCGTCAGAGTATCACGCCCGTACCGATACAGGAGAGCATGGTCTATTTGTGATATTCATCCTCCCTTAGTTTGTTTTCACAAAGAGAGCCTGTACGGCGTGCAGAGCATAAGGAACCGAGTGAAGAAGCCGGTGGGCCCGGGCTCTAGTGGTGACGTCAGCGGCCGGTACAGGCGCCCGAGGAATATCGGCCACGTGACAACCGGCGTGGCCCGTGGGTTCTCGCCGCGCCAGATGTTGTCCCTCTCTGTTGTTGACCTCTGCACGGGTTCCGTCGGTTTCTCCTTCACTACTCTCGAGAAGAATCTGTGTCTTTCTATTATGTCAAACTTCCCTGCCTCCCGCGCCCCCGCAGCGCCCAGGACCGCCACACCCTCTTTCAAGGAAATGTCCACGTCTGCAGCCCATTCGTCTCGCTCGCCTCTGCGAGCGCAAGATCTTCGGCCTCCAATTTCCACACTGCTGCTCCGCTCCACACACAATTCGACATGTTCAATTTATGGCGCCTATCGTACTCTCCTACTAAAGCGTCAATCGTACGTTAATTGCTTCCTCGTCGAATGCGTTCGAGGACTAACGCAGTGCTCCTTTTAACAGATAGCATGCCCGCCTAGGTACCCTCCACCCTCCTCTACTTGTCTATCCCTGGGAACTCAAGACTTTCCTCAACCAGATGGCTTTGCGTACTCTGAGATCATCGACTTCAATATCGCGACCGCGCCCTCGGGAGACAATTCCTCGTCCGGATGAACATGAGGGACATCGCCGAAGACGTGAAGATGTTGAGTGTTCTCGACGTTGTCCGGGCCGCAACAGTGGACAAGATTGCGTGGTGGCGACATCGTGACTCACAGCCCGCGGACGCATCCAACATCGTGGCCGCTGTCGACGAAGCTTTGGCTATATGTGAGTCTATCAATTCTTCTCTTACTTCCTCCACCCCCCCTTCTACCTACATGGCAACTCCTATACATGTTCCCATCCACACGTAGTCCCATCGCTCATTTTCAGTGTGTGGGGGGAGGAGGGGAGCATGAGCCACGATCGCTTGGAGCGAGCGGACCACTACGGTCTGCGTCTTGCCTCGCGCGACCGCGGACTTCACTCTCTCCTATCAATAGCGTCTCGACAATAACATTGGCGCGCTTTTCCCCCCATTTGCTTCCGTTTGTGATGTCATCCGTGAAGCTCCATCGAAACATAGTCATGACTCTGTTCGAATATCTGCGGAGATGCCCGCGTCCGCATCATCTCGTGATTCCCATAACGGTATTCGTCCTTGAGAAGGGGTGGGTGCTTTGAAACCCCAGTTTTCCTCCTCATAGGAAGAACCATCGGTAGTCGACATTCGCACCTGTTAGCTATTCCGACTTTCATATGTTGTATTTTCGAGTGCCGCTTTGCTTACTACGATATTCGACTCCACAGACACCGCTGGAGAAAGTGAGTGCTCCCTCACCTTCATCAACCCTTCTCCTCCCCTCCCCCCTCGGTCCTTCCAAGTGCGATGTCGTGAGCGGTGACGGTGAGATCATAGTGATTCTTCAGCTTCAGCGTTTCTAACCCTAACCCGAAGCGCAGTCATTACGACGTTCTCGTCAATGTCGTCACAGTACAAGTTAACTGCCCTGGGTGGCCACCCCAACCTCCCCTCCCGATAGACAACCCCGAAGATGGCGATCAGCTCAGGTGAAGTGTCCAGCATCTTCGCTTCCTCACTCTCCCAACCCTCAATGTCAACCTCACACCCAAGTACGGGCCACGGCTCCTGTGCACGCAATGGATCCGAGCCCGCCCATCGCTCGTGGGTCGGACAGGGACGCCGCGATCGTGCAGCACACGCTGGTGCACGTCAAGCGCACGTTCGAGTTGCAGCTTCTCCCCATTCAGAGTGCCAAGATCGAAGCGGCGCGCTCCGTCGCCGCTTTCTCCATCCCCGGTGCGAAGTTTGCATGCTCGGGCTGCTGCTGAGCGTTCCACCCATTTCACGGTCACCCGCGGCCGCACAGGTAAAGACTCGTGGCCCGACTCGCGCATCTATGGTACAAGACGCGAAGCACGCGACGTTCGGTGGCACTCATTTCGCGGCGAAGAGTCGCAACAGCCTTCAAGCAGCTCGATGTCAGTACTAGGGCCTAGTGCTGCGCAATGCCCGCGCGCGCGCCCGTGTCTGAACGCATCTTCGGGTCGACGTACGACCTCGAGCACGAAGAGTCGGGACAGGCTGCGTGAGCGCAGCGGGGCAACTATGTCTGCTCACGACGCAAGCGCTGCTTGGTGCGGTGGGTCCGTCTTCGCATCACACCCATGCGGTACGCGGCTGTCTAGCTTATGTCGTAGCCCAAGTTCTATTTCACTGAACTGTTTCTACAGAGGCCGACGTGGCTGCGTAGGCAGTGGTCATGTTGGTAGCAGTACAAACGTCCTGAGTCTATTGATGTGAGAGAATATTGAGACGACCTGTCCCATGATGTAGAGTACACGTTTCAAATGCGAATTCATTACACTATCTCGAAAACACATTCATGTCATGACCCGAGACTACATACGACCCTCTCAAACCAACTGCGTAAGACTCGTTCTCCACCCGGGACATGAACGCGGTGTTGGGGTTGAGAGGCAATCATCTCCGGGACCGACACAAGGCGAGAGATGGGGAGGGATCCGTCTGCGAAGAGAAGGCGATATGTAGCTGCGATAGCGTAGGATAAATGCGACTCGCCGTGTCGCCCAGGTTGCAAGGAAGTCGAATGTTCGCGATTTCGGGCGTGTTCTGGCCCCATGAAAGTGCTATATGCGCCATCGTCAGCTAATGCGAACATTTGTTTGATGAGGAATCGTCACTTACGAGGCAGGGCGAACCGGTAGCGTGTCGCGCGCGAGAAGCACAGTGCATGCACACGCATACGGGCGTCGCTATAACCATGAAGGACGACACTTGTAGAACCTCCGTGTTGCTAAGCCCTGAGGGCGTCTCGAAGCTCGAATATGCGAGGTGCGATGTCTTGTTGGCCGCCTATATCGTGGAGAGGGGGGGAGACTTGACCATAATCCGGACGCCTGGATGAGACGTTGTTAGCGTCTCTGAATGAGGAATGAGACGGTAGAGGAGTGCGGAATGACTTAATAGTGGACAGACTTACCATGACCTTCTACGAGAACAAGAACTAACTGGATGAGGGTAGGGGGGGCCGTCTTGACAGAAGAAGCTATGGTCCATCCACCGCACGGCGGCCGTGGGGGCATGGGTGAGGAGATCGCTTTGGAGCACGACTTTATAAACACCGGTCAACGAGAGGATCAAACTCACACCATGCAGAAGGGGAACCCACCGAACATCCAGCCACTCATCTCCATACACTCTTTCCTTGTCGGCCGTCGGCCCGCGCCAGTGAGGCAGCACGGCGTGCGCGAGCTCCTCAAGAGAAGAGTCGAGCAACGAGAGGTTTGAAAAGGATGTGTCAGGAGGTGTACGTGGCGCCGTCTACGCCCCCTGAGGTATGCCAGTGCAGGCGGGACGCTGCATAAGGGCGGAATATGTGCAGGCGGAGCTGCGGAGAGAAGTAAGTATAGGTACGAAGTGTGAGGCCGGCGGTTAGCATACCCGGACGGCATGAGCTGACACTGATTACAAGTGTGCTCTAAGCTACGATGTTGGTGCCGCGTCAGGGGAGGAAGGCGTCGAAAGGGCAGCGTAGAGCAAAAAAAGCAGACAAACGGAGAAACGGGCAGACCACTGGCAGCTCTGAGGCGCGTAGGCGGCTCGCGTGGCCTTGGGCTGTCGATAAGATAAGATAAGATAAACAATGATGATGTAATGAGGCGAGGTCGGAAAGGGAAGGCCGTTATGATAGTACTTAGACGCCGCAGCCACCCACGCTATCATCCATGCGGCTTCTCAGTCCTGCTGAGCCCAAGTAGAACTTTATCAACGCATCATCACCCACCTAACATTACTCTTTCTTCATTGAGACCTCATCCAGCCCCTCTCTGAGCGTTTAAAGCACGCTCATTGCCTGACCCGAGCCTCCAGGAGCGGTGCACGGTACCTCGAGAAGCGTGCGCATTCAGGCAACTTCTGCCGCCCCATCTCAGGCATTACCTCAAGTGTTGCTAATTGCAGATCCATTTCTGGGGCTTTATTTACCTTATTACCCATTTATCATATCATCCCCCAGCCTGATGTGGCTTCTCAATACGCAAACCGCCATCCTTCGCTACTTCAATCGCCCGGAGGACGTCCCCGGGGGATATGCCATCCTTTCTCATGTCTGGGGAAAGCCCGAGAAGGAGGATACATTCCAATCAGTACAGGCCGCAGCGAGGACATGCGAAGACAACGCTGCTCGGGCTCTCACCCAGGACATATCGTCAGCTGGACCTGCGCCATTAACTGAGAGGGACCTACTAGACGTGGTGATGGAGTTGCGGGAAACGGTGCGGATGCAGGCAGAGATGCTATCCGCGCTGTCATCGAGAGTGGATCAGCTCGAGCCAGGATCGTCCCCAAGTACACCGGTTTCCTCAGAAGAAGACCGACTTGAGGATGCGCGTCTCATCGCAAACAAGTTCTACGCCGAGGGCACCGTGTACACAGACCCGCTCCCCACCATCCCACGCGACTCGGACCTCATCTCAGAGAAGATCTGCAACTTCCTCATCCAAGCCGCAAAAGACGGTTACGAGTGGGCGTGGGCCGACACATGCTGTATCGACAAGACGAGCAGCACAGAGCTCACGGAAGCGATCAATTCCATGTTCCAGTACTACTCCCTCTCCGACGTCTGCTACGCCTATCTCTCCGACGTCCCCCCTGACGGCCTCACAGCTACCTTGCATAGCAGTTATCACAGTAAAGCAGTCACTCAATTCATCGCCAGCAAATGGCATAAGCGTGGATGGACGCTGCAGGAACTCCTCGCCCCACATGACGTCGTCTTCATGTCGAACGAGTGGACTATCATGGGGAACAAGTACAATCTTGCGGAAGCCCTGCAGAAGGCGACCGAGATCCCAAATAGTGTTCTGTGCATGCAAGAGGACTTTGCGACGAAGAGTATTGCAGAACGCATGTCCTGGGCCGCGAAACGGGAGACGACGCGAGTCGAAGATGAGGCGTATTGTTTGCTCGGGATCTTCGGAGTTAATATGCCGACGATATACGGAGAGGGGCGCAACGCGTTCTACCGGCTACAAGAAGAGATGGTGAAGTCGTCCGCAGACAGCACCTTCCTCGCATGGGGACTCGGTCGTTCGACCTGGTATCCATGGCATGACTACATCACCGTGAAGGATCCAACTCTTATCCAAGTGGCAACTAAGTACACGGAGTCCACTTCTTCGAGACATGCGTTCGCGCATTCACCTAGACTATTTCAGTCGTCAGGAGATATCGTGATGGGGCATTTTATGACGGATGGACAGGTGAGGCTATTCGTTATAAATCACTACGCCTACACGTACATCCTGGCCAACTCTGACTCCTACTTGTGTTTGGTAGAGAAAGCTGATACCTACCGGGACCACTACATTCACAGTCACTCAATTTGGCCTTCGTGCTACGCTCCCGATAATCAAGATGTCAGAATCGCGATGCATTGCGCTACTAGGCTGCTCTCACGCGAGCTTGAAGCAGTGTGTCTGCCTCGTCCTACAGGCCGACATCTCAACTATAGGGAACGAAAGAGGGTGGTTGCCTGTATACCACTGTTTGTCTTCATTTGAAGGCGACCATTGTATGCTCATCCTCCCCCATTTTGCCTGCGAGCGCAAACTCAAGTGGAAGCTGAAGGACATCCACATATCTGTGCGGCCTGCCTATCGCGAAGGGTGGGTTGTGCCTCGGATGAGGATCGCTCGACTTATGGCCAGCTCGCCCCAGCGTCCCTACCAGGTCACCCCTGCTGCGGTTGGACGATGGGAAAGGGAGTTTAGCCGCCAGCACCGGGGGCAACAACTCGTGCTATCAGATGTACACATGCCGCCACTTCCTTGGAGCGGATCCCCCCCAGTTGTCCTACTTTTCGAGCGCCACGGCGGTCTCTTATCGCTCGAGCAGTGGGTAAAACTTACACTTGGTAAATGCCCCATCCTAGGCTCCACTCACCAACTCTCTGAAAGCGGCGGTGACGCATCCAACCCTCACACTCCACCTCCAGAATCACATCCATTCGGGAACCACTACGCAATCGTACACTACGGTCCCGAGCGAGACTCCTTTTGGAGTCCTGCCGCGCTTTTGTGCGCATCTAGCCATTCCTGTGAACACGACCACTTAGACTTCGCACGTCACCCGAACTATCCTCATTCCCCGGTGTACACAACGGAAATAACCAACATCGGGGGGCTCATTTTTCGTCTCGAAGTTCGACAGAGCCCGTTGCATTCTACGGCACTTGCACTGGACTTTTACCCCCGGGATTTGAATGTCCAATGGTCACTATGGGATGAGTTGGACGAGGCTCCGGTCATGGAATAGGTATTGTATGGAATAGGCAGAAATGTTCATAGCAATACAAACGGTGCTTGGTTTACAATGTCGCAAATTAACTGGAATACAAAGAGTTCGTTCGTGCCATACGTTTAGATCACATGTAGCCTCTGCGTACCGGGCGCGCAAGGCATAGGCTCGAGCGTTACACGTATCAGTGTATAAAAGTAGTCATTTCTGAGCTCGGCAAGGGGCAAGATATGGGGTGACGGATTCGTCTGTGAAGAGAAGGAGAGCTGTGGCTGTGATCGCGTTCCGAGGAAGCAGAGACCAATGTTCATGAGATCGGGCATGGCTTAATCCTTGCGGGGAGTGCTACAAACGTGACTGTCAGCTAATATGAGCACTAGTGTGATGAGTACGCCTAACCCATGGCCAAGTGGCCTGAGCTCCAGTCGGGTTGGAAGACATTAGCCGCAAAATCACTGCGCGATGAATTCGTGGTGGCGCCTCTTTCTGTGATCACAGTAGCACAGCATTTTCTTCAGTCTCGTACCGCCATCAGCAGACGTTCCCTCGCCCTTTCTTAACCTTCATCCCCCGCACGAGCGGCCCCTGCTGAACTTCTGCTACATACACATACTCACCATCCTCCCAGGTACATCTCCCCGCGAACCTATCCCATCGAGCGCTGAACACCCCTGAACTTTACACTCTACCTTCTCTGATCATCTATTCACTTCGTTCCTCATCTTACACCCCTTTCCCTAGCCAGATGTGGCTTCTCAATACAGAAACGGGTAGTCTTTGCCACTTCAACCGTCCCGAGGACGTCCCCGGAGGATACGCCATTCTGTCACACGTCTGGGGCAAGGAGGAGGACACATTCCAACATGTGAAAGAGGCCGAAAAGATATGGAAGGAGAAAACACAAAACCAGAAGTCGATCTCGTCCACCGGAACCGGAAATATAGTTGTTATGGATGCCTTGGCGCAGATGCAGGAAACCATACAGACACTGGAGCGTGCAGTATCTACTTTATCAGCTAGGGTGGACCAGCTTGAGTTGGCACCTCAGCTTCGTGCAGCCATCACGGAGAGTAAAGGTACTCCTCTACCTGAATCTGCCCACTCATCCTCACCTCAGGGGACGAGAGTTAGCACGCCCGCCACCTCTGCACCCAGAACACCCCGTTATCTCCTCTCCGAGAAAATTCAGAGTTTCCTCTTACGGGCAAAACAGGACGGCTACAACTGGGCGTGGGCAGACACATGCTGCATCGACAAAACGAGCAGTACAGAGCTCACAGAGGCGATCAGTTCCATGTTTCATTACTACGCCCTCGCTGACATTTGCTACGCCTATCTCTTCGACGTTCCCAATGACGGTGTAGGGAAAATCCCCAAATTTATGGCTAGCAAGTGGCACAGACGTGGATGGACGCTTCAGGAGCTCCTCGCGCCGTACAACGTCGTCTTCATGTCGCGCGAGTGGACTCCTATTGGAGACAAATATAACCTTGCGGAAACATTAGAGTGGGTGACCAGGATCCCACAGAGTGTTCTCCGCATGGAAGAGGACTTTACCACGAAGAATATTTCAACGCGCATGTCTTGGGCGGCAACGCGGGAGACTACCCGGGTCGAAGATGAGGCTTATTGCTTACTCGGGATATTCGGTATCAATATCCCTACCATATACGGGGAGGGACGGAATGCGTTCTACAGATTACAAGAGGAAATCTTAAAGTCGTCCATGGACATCACTTTCCTTGTGTGGGGACTCGGTCCCTCAGACGTCATAGACCAGTACATGGAATGTAGGAACCCCGATCCCGAGCAGATCGAAACTCATTTTACGGAATGTGATGCATCCATCCATGCACTCGCGCAATCACCCGGGCAATTTCAGTCGTCGGACGATATCGCGATAGGATACTTTCTAAGGGATAAGCAGGTGAGCATGCTCTGCAATAATCACTGTCGCGTGTGCAGCCCGGTGAAGTCTGACTCTTGTTTGCACAATATAGAAGTACTCAATACCTACTGGACCCATTGTGTTCACAATTACCAAGTTTGGCATCCGTGCTACACTCCCAGTGTTCAAGATCGCACAATCGCGATACATCGCGCTACTAGGCTGCTCTTACTCCCACTATGGGCTGGTCTGCCTCGTTCTACAGGAGGATGCTGAGGCTATGGGGAATGAGAAGGGACGGCCGCCTACATACCATTGCTTGTCTTCAGAAAAAGGCAATCATTGTATGCTGCTCTACTCGTACCTTGCCTGCAAGCTGAAGTGGGAACTCAAGGACATCCACATCCCCTTGCGACCTGTCTATCGCAAAGGATTGGCCAGCCACCGGATGAGCATCGCCCGACTCATGGCCAGTTCACCCCAGCGTCCGTACCAGTTCACACCAGCTGCTGTCGGGAGATGGGAAAGGGCTTATGGTCTCCAAAATCCAGGGCGACGACTGGTGCTATCCGACATACGGATGCCACCTCTCCCTTGGACTGGATCCTCCCCGGTCATCCTACTCTTCGAGCACTACACTCCCATCGGCTCTTTCTGGTCAACACTCGCGCTCGGTCGCTGCACCGCCCAAGGCTCCACTATCCGGCACTCGGAGGACGGCGGTGACACATATGTCCCTCATACTTCATCTCCAGAATCCCAATCACTCGGACAGCACTACGCAGTCCTGCGTCACAGTTATCGCTGGCGAGACACTATCTGGGGTCCCGAAGCCTCTAGTCATTGCTGTGAACGTGACCACGTGAAATTCACACGTTTTCCTCATGACGTAGAGTGGTTTGAATTCCGGTCGGACTTGGGGCTGACTATGGTATTCCAGCTCGACTTGTATGGTACAGGACTTACGCTATCCTTTGTCACGCCAGCTCTGGGAAGTGTACAGGGTAAATTGGATGAGGTTAGGATCGCAGCATAAGGAATAGGTGGCCAAGGGAAACCAAATTAATGGTGGCAGATACATCGGCGCATGGACTGCAATGTGGAAATTCTACTCAGCTATCTAACAAAGTTTGTTGATGCCATAATTGGTGTCGGAATGGTGTATAGGGGGGATAGCTTACGGAAAAGGGAGCATGCCACACTTTTCACTAATTAGGAGGGCCGATGAAGTCCACTGCGTTGATGGGGTGCTGGTTAGAAGTGATTGTATACGAAGAGGATGTTGTGCGGTGTCGGAGGAATGTTGAATGGCGCAGGGGTGGCTACCCCTGGGGATAAAAATAACGTGACTGATCAGTCGAGAAGACTCGGAGGGTTGAGACCTCGGCGAGGATGAGCGTAGTGCTTTAGATCACTAATGCCAGGTCTTAGAGGGGATTTATGGCAGTGACTGGGGAAGTTTACTCGTGCGAAGATGTTAAAGACTTAAGTGAAGAGTACCGCGTCGGTAGCTAGAGTCGGAGCCGTGCCCATAGGCGCGCAGCTCGCGTGGCGGCGGCATTTGCTTGACTGCCAGGGGCTGGCCGAGCAGCGAGCTAGTGACTGCCTCGCTTTTGCTGCGACTTAAGCTTGTTGCCCGCACTCTGTCATCCATCATCCACTGTCTCTGCTGAGCCCCTGCTGGGACCTGCCAACTCTCCCCGACCACCTGGCATTTCTTCTCCTACAACCATGGTAATGTGGCAAGGACGCTCAGACGAGCCAGCCAAGAGTCGGGTACCCTTCAGCCTCACCGTACCTCCCAGGAGTCGGATGAGCAAAGCACCGGGGGTCTTCGACAGCCCCTGCATCGGCCAAATGTCTTCAATACCGCCCTCTACGATGACTTGTGGACACGTGGTATGTACCATTCCGTTGGTTATGCACCTCCATTTCTTGTAATTCCGTTCTTCAAGCTCAAAGCATTGCCCCCCAGCCAGTCAAGGGGTGCCTCACCACTCCGCCTTTTCCCTCTCCGCACGCCACTCCTCCCGTTCGCATAGTCGTTGCGTAAGGAACCCTGGAAGCGGCAATGGGCTCGCACCGGGACTGAGCATTAACGTACGCGAGGACAACACAGTCAGGCGCGGAAGTGGGCGTGGAGGAAGCGATGGTGGTCTAGGTGGAGGAGGCGATAGGGCGAGGTGAAGAGCAACGGGCACTGATCGGATGGGAGGTCTTGCGCTGAACTGTGTCGCCGCTGGCAATCATGGAGGAGAAAAGGATGCATCGGCGCTCTTCTCTTGCGCACGCATATGGCGAAGACGATCGTCAACGAAAGAGGCGCGACCTTGACTTGGGAGTACAGAGGGCCAACGGGGTCTCTGGAGGTACGAGAAATGGTGCTCCTGAGATGCTACTGGGATGCGATACCCAAGGTGCGTTCCGTGCATGTGAATTATAACGCATTCGGTGCATATTCTACGATTGATATTGCGTTATACGAACCTAAGCTCACTATCTCAAACTCGCTGTCGCGCTATGCTACCCAAGGTCTAATTACGCACTTCCTTCTAGGCAGCAAGTCTACATCCAGCAACGTCAACGGAAGTGTTTGGATCTCTCATCTGCCGGTGAAGTCATCTCTCCGAAGCCTCTGCCTGACTTTTACTCAACGCCGACCGTTTGGGTGTTAGTCGTATTTGAACCATCCTCCAAAAGTGTCTGGGCGACTTGCAAGGATCCGTTTGTTCAAACCCTTGAAGAACGCTTGACTCCCGCTGTCGAAGTGTGTCGAGTGGGCGGTCTACACCGATACCCGACGTGTCTTTTCACACAACTCCCCGATGCTTCTATATGGAAGGGTGCTCCCTGTAATGCCTCCACCATGTCTATCCGGGATCTGCATGTCAGCTGACGACTGCGCTGTGATAGATTATACGCCAGGCACGACATGGGGCGAGGATCTCCTCACGAATAAAAGGACGGACGGACGCTAGGAGACCCGACACATGCACGCGGCACAGTTGGACAATCATGACGGTCGACTCGCATTTCATCGCCCTCCTCGCCTCCGACAACCCCACCAAATCCGTGACGATCTTCCAATCGTCCACCGCCGAAGTGACGCGGGAGTTCACGGTTTCTCTTCAGGTGCGCCTACTCGCACCTTGGTCCCCGATTAACTATGCGCTTAGAACTGATCGACCTATGCTGCAGGTTGGCAGAAACGTCATCGAGATCCGAGGGGTTTCGAGTAACATCGATGTCGAGTCTCCCCGCGTCCACGGTCTCGGCCGCGACGCGCGTGTCTTCGACGTCTCCTGCAACAAATCGTCTCCGCATGAACCCCTGTGGCGCGACCGGAAGAAGGCGGAAGAGATAAAGGATCTCAGGGCTAAACGCACGCATGTCGACACGGAGCGTCAGATGCGCGAACGCGAGGCTGCGCTGCTCGACAGCGCCGCAGCTGCCACGGTAAAAGACAAGGGCGTCGACGTGGAGCTGATGGTCCGCCTGTTGGAGCGCAAGCGGGACGCGACGAAGGCGGTCATAGAGCTCAAGGAGCAGCTGAACGAGCTGGATCGCGCGATTCGGGTCCTCGAGGCTGGCCATGTCGGGAAGTGCGAGACGACCATTGTCGCTACCGTCATCGCTGGGCGAGAAGGCGAAGTCACGTTCCAGCTTACGTACCGTAAGCAAGCTATTTACGATTACTTTAATGTGCGCCGCTCACTCGGGTTGTGGTTGTCAGTGGTCAGCGGCGTGAGCTGGCGGCCGTCGTACGACCTGCACGCGACGACGGAGGACGGGCACACCTCTCCCGACGTCTCCCTGGTATATTGCGCGAACATCACGCAAACTACGGGCGAAGACTGGAACAACGTGTCCCTTACTCTGAGCAACGCGAGCTCTCAGACACTCGAAAGTCTCGCCGTCCCGACCCTGTCGGCGCTTACGCTGGCTCCAATCGGCACGGGCGCCAAATCACGGAGGAGGCACGCGGAACCAATTGTTGTCGTACCCTCCTTTTCGCGCACACCAGTCGAAGTACCCCATTTGACCTCATCAGCGTCCCCGATGCCGGTAGCATGGGATCCACCCACGTCGTTCGCTGTTGAGTGCGAGGACCGACCGGCTGCGAACCTGTCGCCGCCCCAGGTCCGAGTCGACGCTGTGGCGCTCGACCGGAGCCCGCTCGCACTCGCGTACCGCGTCGAGGGCGACGTTACACTCGCGAGCGACGGGCTGGCGCACCGCATCGCGATCGCGATGCTCGAGTTCAAGGCGGATCTCAAGTACGTGTGCGCGCCGCGCGTGAACACGGCGGTGTTCATCGAGGCGAGCGTGAAGAACACGAGCGAGTACGAGTTGCTGGCGGGGCCGGTGAGCGTGTTCATGGACGGCGGGTTCGTCACGAAGACGTCGCTCGGGGTGAGTTCGCCTGCTGCCACCTTGCTCTAAGCATCCAGTTTACTAACAAGGGCGTCGCGCAGCTGATCTCTGTGAACGAGAGCTTCGAGTGCGTGCTCGGCGTCGACACTGCCCTCCGCGTCGTGTACCACACCGACGCCCGCACCGTGCACGAGCCCGCCCGCAACTTTGCCGAGCCCACGAAGACGACGACGTCCACGGTCACAATCACTGTGGCGAATAAGCACACGTTCGACGTCACGGGCCTCGTCGTGCGCGACACGGTCCCACTCGGGAACGAGGATGCGAAGATCCAGGTGATGCTGCGGAGGCCCGACGGTCTCGCACTCGCGAAGGCAGACGAGGAGGTCGCGGTTGCGCTGGAGGGACTTGGTGACGCGAGACAGGCGAGAGTGCGGTGGGGTAAGGTGGAGGACGGGAAGGGGGGCGAGAAGGACGGGATATACGAATGGGTGTGCGCAATCCCGGCAGGGAAGAAGGTGCAGCTGGAGACGGAGTGGGACGTGAAGGCGCCTGGAGGACTGACGTGGGAGGAAAAGGTGGGAGCGGGGCGCAACGCATAGATGAACCTGTTGTCAGCCAGTCATAAGTACGTGTGTTTGTCATTACCGGAGGAGCGATTGGGGCCGGATGAGAGTCTCACCTAGTTACAAGTCGACAGACCAAAGTCAAATTCGTTCAAGGCGGAGTTCACGCCTCGGGTGGCTCAGGCTTTCGGAGTGTATAAGCCATCAGCGGCGTATGAATATTTATCTCCCGAACAGCCAATCGGGCGCCTAGGTACGAGTCTGTTGATTCACCTCCGCCGTATCCGTCGGGGCTCAGGTGTGCTATATAAACAGCCAGCAGTCGTGGCAGAAGGCGCCTGTATTATCACACCTGGTGGCCCCCTTCTTTGTTGTATAGTCAGCGTGAGACGGTGTTGTCAACACGACTCCTTACTACCGCAATCAAGAATGGCCACCAGTGGGACGTGATTGGGTGAGTGTATCGACTGCATGTCGAGAACCTCAAAAATGCTGACCAAAGTCGTGCGCAGGTTGGATTGACTTAGCGCAGGACGTGGCCTTCGAGGACGCTACACTCGGAGGTGTCCTTTGCCTCGGGCAGCGTCCAACGTCGAAGGGCTGCGCGTCATTGGAGTGTATCCTAGACTTGGTAGGAGGGTGGCTGCTGCATGTCTGAACGCTGCACTAGCACGAGGTACGATTCATATTCTCCAAAGCCAACGTTCCGAGTGCATACGCATTTGTAATGCTGTTGCACTTGGTGGCAGAGGTACCAGCCGGTCCTGCAGTACGCCATACAAACGGAACACTGGCAGCGGCACATGCTGTTACGATTGATGAGTTTACGAAGAAATCGTTCTTAATGACAGAGCTTTGGCAGGGGCGCTTGTGACGGCGAACGAACCCCGTGGGAATAAATTTCACATTCCGCTTACTTTCTGAAATTGATTACATAACATTGGGTAAGAAACTTTCTTACTGCCATCAGCACCTCCCCAACCCCAGCCTAGGGTCCAAGTCTGTGAGCGCCTATCTCTCCTCTGCAACGCGCCCCAGCGGGCGCTTGGCAATCAATACGAGCCCAGCCCAGCTATTGCCCAACTGATCCTCACGTCCTGTCTAGAGGGCTTCATCCCGCGCAAACTAGCCGCAAACGAGCTCAAGTGGATCTACATCCACCTCGGCATTGACGATACGTACTTCCAGGCCGAGTTTGTGGAGCACTGACAAAAGCACCCTCTCCGTGAACCTGACGGCGGTAAGTACATTTCCCAAACTCCAACATCCTACTCGACGCTGAACACATGAGTGCAACAGGCTATCGACGCTGGCACCACGCTGATATACTTCCCCACCAGCGTTGCCAATAGCGTCTATGACATGGTACGCAGCGACGCCGTGCTGATTCGCTCTTTGAACATCAGTCAGCCATTTGACATCCTACCAACAGATCCCGGGGTCGAAGGCCGCCGACACATAAAATGGGCCAGGTGAGTAGCTTACCTGCATATCCATTCCTTGTGTTTACCTGTTCCTGCGCCGTGGGAAGGGTTCTACACGTTTCTGTGTGGCACTGGCAGCGCACCACCCACCATCTCGCTCGGCTTCAGCGGGCAGACGTACGCCATCTACCCCGCCGACTTCAACCTAGGAACAATCGAGGGCGACCCATCGTGCGTTCCTCTCCCTCCCCGCGTTACTCATACTCATAGATGACGTGTCGTTGCCATCGCCGCTGCCACCCACCGCGCCACCGACATGCAGGAGCTGCGTTGGAGGCATCCTCACGCTCAGCGCCGGCTCCTTCCCGTCGGATCTCGCGATCGTCAAGCTTCAGCGCGGAATTCCTGAAGTCTTGTGAGTGCGCCCCCTCCTGTTTTCTGCCCCGCACACTCCTTGGTTTGCTGCACAGTGCACATACGCTCACGCTCTGCGCCACGCAGGGTACACGGTCTTCGACTACCAGGGCCGCGTCGGGTTCGCGCCAAGCATCAACAACCCGTCCACGCAGGCCCCGTCGCACACGTCTGGGACAGCGGAAATCTGAAGTCTCGCGTACAAGAGTCGCTCATGTACACCAAGCACAACCCTTCGAAGGTCGTGATCGACCTCGAGAAGATTAATGAGGCCGTAAACGGCGCAATTTCCTTCCACACAAGCTCCCCAGGAAAGACTTCAACCCAGGGTTCCGCGGTGTCGTGCAAAAGCCGCACCGACAAGCTCTTCCCCGACGTCTCCAGATACACCAGAGCATGCTTACCGCCTCGAGACGTACCGCTCACAGCTCACGCCAGACTTCCTGCCCGAGTTCGAGTACCCGAAGAAGCCGTTCGGGATGTTCTTCATCATCAGTTCGTATCCACCCCGCGCCCCCATCGTCGTCTATGACACACTGACCCGCGCTTTCAGGCCGCGGGCTCCACGGGTTCCACATCTGGCTCAAGCATGAGCTCAAGGTCAGCGTCCCCGAAGACCAGGTCCGCCTACTCGACCGCGACCTATGTTCTGATCGACAAGTGAGGAACGGCGAACTCCGCACTACACAAACGCGTGTCGACCCAAGACGATGCTCACCTTCCGCGGGCCCTGTTCCTGCTCCTCGACCCCACCCGCTGCGGAGAGCCCAGCGAGGACTCGTTTGTCTTTTCGACGAGCACGAGGAGATACGAGTATGGGGAGACCCGGCCTATCATCGTGTTGTTGGAGCCAAAAGGGCGGCAGTCTGATGTCCAGGGCACGCAAAACGTCAAGGGCGTTGTTCCCTGTCGATGGGCCGAGACGGCGGACGTCAAACTCGCGGTGAGTGTGTACCATAGGTCTGCGCTATGCATTCACTTACAATTGCACACAGGCGGCGTCCGGCAAGGGCGCGGTTTTTGCTACCCCATTGGAGAGTCTGTCAATCAAGGTGTCTCGCGACTCTTGCAAGAGTGCGACCGCCCTTCTCGTCTGCCGCGTCTGTCTTGGAGACCAGGCTGGTGGGGAGTGGCCACGTGGTACATGGACCAAGGTGGACAAGGTACATGAACGCTTGACCTTCAAGTCCCTCGCATGGCTCGTCGAGCGCATCCGGAACATCGACGGGCAGTTCAGTGAATGGCAGACTTGCAGCGACCACGACGGCTGCCTCACATGCTACCGTTGCACTCCTGTGTCGCCGTCTATCAAGTGGAAGAAGGTCAAGAAGCGGATCACCGCATTCAAGGACAGCATCGAGAGTCGAGACTGGGGAGTACAAGCACGGCCTCAAGCGGTGACTCGCGCCATTCGTGACGCAGCTGAAGTTGGACGAGACAGACGAGGGTGTTGTCTGTATTGGGGTCAACATCTCGTCCCTCATGCACCGCGCTCTTTCTCGCCTACCGACCGTTAGTCGTACCTCGCCCGCATCATTGTCATGGCGGCTGAACAGCAATTTCACACCTGCGGTCAAGATGTCGTTCCCGAAGTTCAAACTCGCCAGTAACAAGCGTGACACGGAGCACACCCAGCCGCCTCATCTCTCCAAGTATCATCTCCGTGTCGAGCAGCTCCGCTCGCTTGCGTGGATGCTCGCCCAAGAGTCCAAGAGCGCACCACCATTCACGGAAGAAGAGATCTCGGAGGCGATCCTTGAGCCTCTCGGATGGCGCGCGGAAGGCCGTGCGCAGCGCCCTCAGGCTGTCCATGTCCGCAGTGGCGCCGCCCTCACCGACGAGGTCGGGTATGGCTTTCTAACATTGTGACGGTGTGGCATGAAGACTGACTTGTAGATCGTGCGCGAATTCCAGGTTTTTCCGAATACCGAACGGCACACAACTCGCCCTAAGTCCAGCCCCAAGAGTTGCGTGCCGTCGGAGAGCATGCGCAGTGTGCGGCGTGCCGTGGCCAGCCCGAACATGGACGCAGATGCCCGCCCAAGATTCGTGACTTCAAGCGCAAAGTCGTCCGGCGGGGGTGCCCCCCTGCGTGAGTCGACAGCTGCTGCAAGCGCGGCCGCAAGTGCAAGCACCCAGCCTCAGGAACGGGGCCCTCCGGCGAGCGCAAGCACAAGGGCGACACCGTCCGATCCCACAGCATGCGTGTTTTCGTGTCGCCCGTCGTGCCGGCCGTACCTAGAGCAATACGTATATTCGTACAGTGTAGTCTGGTAGTTGTGAATATAATGATAAAAACTGTCGCTTGCTTGTGCATCAGGTGTGCACCGGGCTTATTGTGTGGCGTAAGCAACTGACTCGGCGACGAATGTACTTACATACTGATAGCACTCTGTACCATAGATGTTGATCTGGTGTGCTTGCGCACTGTATAATATCATCATCCCAGCTAGTGTTAGATCTGTGTACTTACCATACACTGTCATTGAAGCCGTCTATGTATTATCAGACATCGCCGGCCCTGGCGATGTCCGACTGCCCAATGATCAGACACTGGCAGCGCGGACGGGCGGTTATAATGCACCATATCCCTTCTATCCCTTTATTAGTCTGACCTTATAAGATCAAACTTCCCAAATTTGCTGATGCGGTATCCCCAAATATTCCCCCTCGACCCCCTCATCAATCGGATCTGCCAGAAATGGCCTACTCTACTCAAGTGGATCGCTCGTGAGACGCGACTCGAACATTGAGGTGTGCTTTATTAAAAGCCGCCTCTGAAGCGTTTCGATTTTCGTGTCTCGATCACTTAACAGGTCTCTCGAGGCATTACATCGTCCAAATTGATTGGTTGGACGCTGTTATATACTAGCTGCACTTTGTCCGGCACCTAGCGGCGTGCAGCTTTGTAACATTGTGGCCTATGTACTTAGGCCGTGCTTCCCTTGGCGTTCCTGAAACTCGTACACAATGAATACGCCATCAGCGGACACTCTCATCTGTGGTCTCATCTGTGGATCCTTTGTTTCGAGGATCACATGACAAGCATGTCTCGCAACTTGGTAACGAGTGGCTCATTGTCCCAATTAGGTGTATTAGCCTCGGTGGCCAAAGCGCACTCGTTCAACGCCACTGTCACACAAAGCACCTCACCACTATCGACGCTTCGCATTCGAACACAAGCTTTATATACCGGCCTCTACCTCGCATCAAAATTTTCCTACGTACACGCAACCATCACTATACCCACCGCGTCCCTCGACTTCGACAACATGTCCTTCACCCAGCCATTCCCGAATCGTATGCAGAGCATCGAGGCCCAAAAACCAACCTTCGCCCCAGATTTGGCTGTACGCCTCATCTGCCCGGATTGCCAAGACCCAGTGCCGAACCTAGTCGAAGAGTATTCCAGCGGCGACATCGTGTGCGCCAGCTGCGGGCTCGTGCTCGGCGACAGGATTGTCGACACGCGCAGCGAGTGGCGCGTGAGTTCCATGCGCGCTGTGCTTCCCTTCGCTTGACCACTCACTATGCCGCCCAGACATTTACAGGAGATGACCAGGCCGAGGACCCGTCACGCGTCGGCGTCGCGTTCGACGCGTACTTGGACGACGCGGGCGACCTCTCGACCACCATCTCCTTGAGTGGCGACTCAGCGACTGCCAAAAACCTCTACGCCGCACAGATGCGCGCCGAAGCAGGGGCGCGCTCAGGGGCGTCCCTCAACACTCCCGCGGCCGTCGCGCGCAGGATCGCCAACCTGTGCGACATCCTCGTGCTTCCGCGCCCCGTCACCGAGATCGCGCGCCAGCTCTACAAGCGCGCGTACCACGAAGAGGTCTTCCCGCCGCGAACGCCACTCGACGGCATCCTCGCCGCGTGCATCTTCGAGGGGTGCAAGAGGGCCAGGGTCCCGCGGACGCTGCAGGAGGTCGCGCAGTCGATGGGGGTGACGAAGAAGGAGCTAGGTCGGCGGTACCTCGCGATGCAGAAGCAGTTCCAGTTCGGCGTCGGGGCCGGGAAGGATGGGGACGCAGACCTTGCTGCAGGGCCACGGGGTCTCGTCACGCGTTACTGCAACCACCTCCATATCGCGACAAGCACTGGCATCGAGGCGGTCGCGGCTGAGGTAGTAGCGCGGGCGGCAGAGGTTTGCAGCCTGGACGGGCGGCGGCCGACGACAGTGGCAGCTGGTGCGATCTACTTCGCGTGCGTCCTTATGGGGTTCGGAGAGAAGATGAAGGAAATCTGCGAGGCTGGTGGGACGACGGAAAGTACGGTACAGGGTGTGTACCGGGCTCTGTACGCGAAACGTGAAGAGTTAGTGAAGACGGAGGAGTTGGAGGATGGAAGAGCGCGTCTTGACCGCCTGCCTCCTCCTACTCAAGCTGTTTCTGTATAATAGTTCTTTGAACGCAATAGCATGTGCAGCTGTACGACACTAGCCTTAAAGGTGGCTGAAAGGCCGTAAGAAGTGTGCATATCTGACAGTGAGGAGAGTCAATAACACAGCATTAGTCACGAATAGAAGACAATACGAAGTAAGGAATGCATTCCTCGCGGCATTATTTCCCCCCCCCCCTCCCTTAAGTCTTTAGCGTCGTTCATCAGAACTCAGGGCAACTTGTGTGGCGACCGATGACGAGGAGGCTCTCGAGACTTGGACAAAGGTCCGAGAACAGCCAGCCTCCAGGGAAGGGCGGGCGTCTGATTTTGGCTGCTGAGGTAATCCGCCGACATCTCCCCCCCCACGACGCCTTGCGGACGTCGACGCCGACCCTGGCGCCCCCAAAGTCCTTGTCGACATGCATCTTGAATTGATATCTACACCCATCCTGTGCCTCTCTGAAGCTCTCCCTGGACGCAAGCCTTCCAGCATACAACCTCGGCAGATTCAGCGCAAAATCCTCATCGGTCGACGAACACAAACTTTTCAACATTAGGGCTCGTCTATGTGGGCGGGAACACTCATATGAGTGTAGAGGGGTCCTCTTGGGGTGAAAACATCCTGCTCAAGCCCTTCCACGGAGCGCGGGTAGTCGGGTGAGAGGGACGACATGCGGTGAAGTAGAGAGAAGAGGTGCGTGGCCTTGTATAGCCCTGTATACGTTGGCACTGATGTGCATCCGTGTGGACGACTGTAGGTTATGGCCTATGCGCGCCTGAAATATGTACATTGTGCTCTAGTTAGTTGGTATATCCATTTTCCCCCGTCCAAAGTTCGAAGCCGCCTCCACTATCCCATGTTTGTCGGACCCCCAATATCGTTGCGTAACTTTTCCCATCGCACACTTCGCAAGCCGCGCACTACCCGGTTCTATCCTTATCGATCCTTCGTTTTATACCTTTCCCTGAGGTGCGGATCCCTCCTATTTCCCACCCGCCATGTCTATGCTGACACGTCAAGCAGTGGTGTAACATCTCCTCAACGCTATGTGGCTGCTGCATACCAAAACCGCAGCTCTTCGCTGGTTCCATCGGCCAGAGGAAATCCCTGGAGGGTATGCTATCCTTTCGCACGTCTGGGGCGCAGATTGGGAAGAAGATACGTTCCAAGCCGTACGAGACGCCATGAGGTATGTTCCGCGCGTCGTGATGTCTTCGTGAGGAGGCCCTCATTCACTCTGTGTCTCTTCGTAGACCAACGACCGAAGCAACGCGACGCCAAACAAAGGGAAGCGCGCTATCTTCGAAGGCCGACCGACAAATGATCCATCTGCCAGACGCAAACGAAGCATTCCTCGAAGACGTCGCTCGCCCAGACCCAACGTCTCCCCCCGTTGCCCCCCGCGATCTCATTAATCTCTCAACTAAGATCCGCAACTTTCTCATCCAAGCTGAGCGACACGGATTCGAATGGGCGTGGTCGGACACGTGCTGCATCGACAAGACGAGCAGCACAGAGCTGACAGAGGCGATCAACTCCATGTTCCGGTACTACGCCCTCTCGGATGTCTGTTACGTCTACCTTGCGGACGTACCCTCGGGTGCCCCCTCCGACTACACGGCGTTCCGCGCAAGCCGGTGGCACGAGCGCGGATGGACCCTACAGGAACTCATCGCTCCCCACAATGTCCTTTTCATGTCACAGGATTGGACGCCGTTCGGAAACAAGCACATGCTCGCGGACGTGCTCGAAGAGGTCACAAGCATCCCGGCGAGCGTCCTGAGGCTGGAAGAAGACTTCACGACGATGAGCGTCGCAGCGCGCATGTCGTGGGCAGCGAGGCGGAAGACAACGCGGGTCGAGGACGAGGCGTACTCCCTCTTCGGCCTCTTCGGTGTCAGCATGCCGACCATCTACGGAGAGGGGAGGAATGCGTTCTATCGCCTGCAGGAGGAGATACTGAGGTCGTCGGTTGACAAAACCCTGCTTGTGTGGGGCGTCGATGACGAGCCTTGGATCCACGTCGAGGACAGCGCGCAACTCGAAACGATGGTGAATCCCGAGGGATCCCGACCGCCGGAGCACGCGCTCGCCTCCTCACCCAAACAGTTCTCCCGTGCGCGATACATCAACATAGGGTATACAGCGACAAGTAAAGAAGTGAGTTCTCTCAATGCCAAACCTCCCTCGCGCAGCCCGGCTAATATCGATGACGTCATAGAGAGAATCAATGCCCATAGCGTCCAGCGCGTTCACGATCACCCCATTCGGTCTCCGCGCCATGCTACCCGTGTTCGAGGTCAACGACACGTACTGCATGGCGTTCCTAGGATGTTCTCGCCATAGCCCTGACCAAACGAGGCGGGAGCTGGTGTGGCTCACTCTCAGAGAGATCAAGAAAACCGACGCCGGGGAACGAGGACAATCGACGGTATACCATTGCTCATGGCCAAGATCCCCGCGCTGCATCACGACCTCCTTCGACTTCATGGATAAGATGAGTTGGAGCTGGAAGGATGTCCGGATCTCCATGCGGCCTGCTTATCGTGAAGGGGCGATAGGTCCTCAAACGACCGTCGCCCGACTTATGGCAAGCTCTCCCCAAACCCCGTACTGGATCAAATCCTCCACCATTACTTCCGCCGAGGTCGCCCACGATCTGAAGCTGATCGACGTACGGACCCCGCCTGTTCCCTGGACAGGAGATCCTCCCGTGCTTCTGGTCTTCAATGTTGTGAACGACACAAGCCTTTGGATGACGCTCACCCTCGGTCGTTGTAGCGCGGGCACATCCGCCATTCCTTCGTCCGAGATTGAAGAAACACGCGATCCCTCTATAGCGCTTGCGACGCAGCAACGCCAACTCGGTCAACATTACGTAATTATCAACTTCCACTGCACTTCTTACGGGGAGCTTCCGAAGACGTCCCTCGAAGATATCACCTCTCCGCACTCTTGTCAACTCGACCACCTGGACTTCACGGGAGCAGAATATCGGAAGACGTATGTTGGCGACGCGATGCACCATTTGGGTTCTCTTGGTAGCGAGCCTCAGGCTACCCTGCTGTTCAAGCGGAGTACGCTGGATGAGGCTGGCGGAGCGTTAGAGTTGTATGTCGAATGCTTCCTACCTCACGGAAACTTCGGGTGTGTACTTTCACGACCTCATTTGCACCCCTTTCGCACTGCGCTCACACCGCTCCTCGCAGACGCACCAACTCAGTCAAACCTTGAGACCAGCCACAGGGGATGATCTACACAAAACTAGGAGCTACTAGTACGCGGGGGCTACAGTACAGTACAGTTGCCAGTTGATCGCATGTTCGTTCTGCGCGTATATGCATGTACATATCCGTGCTATCTCTTCCCCACTAGCATCCCTTCACGCCGAGTACAAGTCGGCGACTGCTCAAGCTCGAGCTCAAGCCCCCGCAGTGCTCGGTTGTTGCCGAATGATCGGCCCGGTTCTACCCGATCTCTGCCCTCTTCCGAGCGCCCGACATGATTCAACAGCGCTCCCTCCGATCCCTCCACTGTCCAGGCCTGTGGCTTCTTCTGGCTGTATGCCTGCCGGTCTTTTGCTGTTTAATCGCCATGCTTGCGGACCTGGCGGCTAGCAGAACACGCTCTTCTCTGAGAATATCTGCCTCAAACAGGAGCCCTCTCTCCCTCGTGTAGAGAGACTGGTGTCTGCTGTGATTCAGAATGCCTGGATCCAGACGTACTCGAGCTCGAAGGTGAGCTTGATCATCGAATTTCAGAGCCGCAAGCTGAGGGACGCCGCCCAAGGACAGCAACTGAGTGCGTTGGTGAACAGGTTGTCCCGTTAGAGGTGTATCCATAGATTCCGAGCATATCTTCGGTGTGTTCGAATCATCCTCCTCAACTTCGCCTTTTTCGGCCCTATCCCACCGCCGCTGTTCGTCGGGGCGGAGGTTACCCGGGAAGAAGATCGGTAAGAGAGCCCTCCCAACCCCTTTCTCCCTCCTCTCCGCATTAATCAGGGTCTTCATAACCTTCCCTTCATTAACTGGTTCCTCGTCCATTACCAGGGCGAGATCCTCCGCGCCGGCAACGAGACCAGGTCCCTGCGTGGTGAGGCCCTCGCCGTCGACCTGGGCCATCGAGACTTCCGTGAGGGTGAACGTCCTGTACAGGCTAGGCAGCTCTGAGGATGAGGCGCCGCTGTCGCGGCTCGCGCGGGCATTGAGAGGCAGCTTCGAGCGGCGTGCCTCTATGACCTCGATTGGCCGCTTCTCCATGCTGAGCGCCACACGTCTGCGGTGGTTTTGGCGAGACTTGCGGACATAGAAGGCGACGAAGATGGCGCTAGCGGCCACGGCGACGCCGCCGCCGACACCACCCGCGATGACACCGACGCGCGACCTGGTAACATTGTCTCCGGAGTTGGTATTGCCTCCTCCGTTGTTCACGCCTTGTCCTTGTCTTCTCCCACTCCTCTGATCATGCGCATGGCCAAACGCTTGTACGGAAGTCAACTTCCCACTTCGGTGGCATGATCCAGGTCAACTATCAGACCGAGAATCCAGCGCACCTATGTAGGTGTGTTTCTTATAAGTTATCTAGCAGTGCATAAATCCCGAGCTCTAAGGCGCGACACCGCCTCTTGCTTCCCTCGCAGCAGTACGCCGGTGCCACGGGCCGCCAGCGCCAGCCGCAGGACCCGTCTAAGTAAACTTAGCAAAAACATGAAGTCGGAGTTCAACGATTCGGCTTTGTATAGCGGACGGGTCATCTTTACGTATTGTCGTTGTAGATACGCTCGGAGCAGAAATACACACCCTGAACCACATGTCCTACGGAGAACGAATCCATCTTCAATGACACAGAACGGTCAGAACCCCATTGAATGGAAAAGTCATTAACGCCGAGAACGCCCTTTCCACTACATTTAATAACCGCACCTCTTCACCGCGGCATGATGAATCATTGGGCCCTTGATGCCTCATCAATTCCATGTTTCTGCCGTGCCCATCTCTATACTATCAGAGTCCGCCGGTCTTTCCGATTAATTTTCCGAAAGCTCATAGTGCGCGCACATGTACTCCTTTCGCCACAAAATTTGGACCATGTGTGGCCACAGCATACATTCACACCTTCCCAAGTTTCATAATTTAATTCTGGGACCCAAGGGAACAGTGAATATTTTCGTTCTGTTTTTGCTAAGCGAGGGGTGCCGCCTTCAGACAATCTTGCTCCCCCTGCTCTACCTCAACCACGACGCTATCGGGAGCAACTGAACCACTGTAAATATCTGTTTTCTTTAGAATATGCACATCCCGCTCGTGTAGAATGCTCGTGCCGCGTGCGAACGGGGATCTAGTGAAGTGATGTAGGGCACGTGATCCATCACGCCCATCAAAGGGTGTATACGCACTTTTTCGATGGTAGCTCCTCGACCACTCAAAGATTGAAGATAAAAGGTAGATCAATTTATCCACAGCAGCCATAGTAAGCATTGGTATTTTTAAGGGGGCAGATGTGACAGCAGAAGGAGAAATGGGAGATTTTCCGAAAGCTGAATTCGGAAAAACTCCCGGACTGATAGTAAACTGGCACGCTTCTTCCTCTCCACTCCGACTCAACGGTTGTCCCACTCGAGCCCTGTTCGTCTTTCTCTCAGCCCACTCCGCCTCATACGTCCGTTCAACCTGGTCCGTTAGCGCCTCGCAGTCCCTCTCCACTACCAAAGTGTACCCACAAGGGCGCGAGAGTACGTCCAAGAACTGGTATAAGAATCTATTTTCTCAGTCGGTATCTCCGTTGCTAGTACGATGTGGCTACTCGATACGAAGACCGCTATACTTCACAAATTTGACTCCCCGGAGGACGTCAAAGGAGGATACGCTATTCTGTCACACGTCTGGGGCACTGAGGATGAAGAAGACACATTCCAGAAAGTCCAAGATGCTGCCACGTGCTTCAAGGACATCACTACACCCACCCGGGAAATTTCGTCAGCTTCATCTACACCTTTGACCCCTACAACGACGGATGCCGTAAACCTCGAAGTTCAGCAGCAGGAAGGGGCAGGATATCTCCTTTTTGGAACCTCGCAGGTCTCGCCCGGAGGGGATTCAAACGCGGCCCCAACTCAGGCTCAGGTTCCGGCCAAATCCCCCCGTGATCTCGTGTCCCTCAAGATTCGTAATTTCCTCTTACAAGCCGAAGAAGAAGGATACAAATGGGCGTGGTCAGACACGTGCTGTATCGACAAGACAAGCAGCACAGAACTGACAGAGGCGATTAACTCCATGTTCCAATACTACTCCCTCTCCGATGTCTGCTACACCTACCTCGCCAATGTGCCCCCAAACACCGATCCCGACTTTGACGCCAAATTCCGTACCAGCAAATGGCATACACGGGGATGGACCCTACAGGAGCTGCTAGCACCTCGCAACGTTGTCTTCATGTCCAAAGATTGGAAATTCCTGGGGACCAAACACACGCTCGCTGAAGCGCTCGAAGGCGTGACTGGGATCCCATCAAGTGTTCTGCGGCTCGAACAGGACTTCACGACGAGGAACGTCGCCACCCGCATGTCTTGGGCAGCTAAGCGGGACACAAAGCGTGTCGAGGACAAGGCGTACTGCCTTCTCGGTATATTCGGCGTAAACATGCCCACTATCTATGGGGAAGGTGAAAACGCGTTCTACCGGCTTCAAGAGGAGATCGCGAAGTCTTTGGCAGACACGACCTTGCTGTTATGGGGTACAAATCTCTCGTCTCCAGTCCTCGTTGACAATATGTCGACCCTCGAGTCTATGGCCAAAAAACAAGGGGCCCAGCCACTGCAGCATGCGTATGCCCCATCTCCTAAATACTTTTCGCGTTCCGGGGAAGATGATACCCAACTATGCCCCTGGGAAGACGCTCACGTTGAGGTATGTACGCCTCTATTCACTCAAATGTGAATGGTTTGGATGATTTATATGATCGATTTGTCACCCGTGTCCGATAGAATGAACCTTCGACTCTCACCAGCCCCAGCACATTCACGGTCACTCCTTTCGGACTTCGTGTCACCCTCCCAGTTCTTCGGGTTGCGCAAGGACGCTACATTGCACTCTTGGGTTGCTCTATAAAGCGCCGTAACAGCGAGAAACACGATATGCTGTGGCTCACGCTCCGAGTTGCCGGCGACAGCACTACAACAACGCATCAAGGACAGTTACATACATACCACTGCTCATGGCCAGGGTCCCCTCGGTGCATCACTATCTGCCGCGATCTTACTTCCAATCTCAGGAAAGAGGCAATGCCAATGGACATCCACATATCCCTACGACCAGCCTACCGCGAGGGTGCCTTGATGGGCCCTCAGAACATCATTTCCCAGCTCATGGCCAGCTCTCCACGACGCCCATTCCATTTCAGACCATCTTCTATTGCACGATGGGAAAGGGACTACAATATTAAGCTATTAGATGCGAAACTTCCACCCTCTCCTTGGACACAGTCATCAGAGTCCCCAGCCATTCTCATCTTTGAATGTCGGGCAAACATTATAGGTGTTTACATCAAGGTCTGGATGATACTCGTGGTTGGATGCTGTTCCAGGGCAACATTATCGAGCAGCCAGAGCGTCCATGGGGGCATGCACTACGCGTCTGTCTATTACTATTTTGACGACTATCAAGAAGTGGGGTCTTTCATCTCAGCCTATGAAGACAAACACGATTGTGAACTGGATCACCTCTCTAAAATTCAATGCCAAGAGGGCACATACAAGAGGCAATGGCAGGGGCAGAAGCTGGAGCAGCAGTTGGGGCAGCAGTTGGGGCAGCAGCGGGAGCAGTTGGAGAAGCAGCGGGAGCAGTTGGAGCAGCAGCGGGAGCAGTTGCGACTGGAGCAGCAGCGACAGCAGCAGCAGCGGCGGCGGCGGCAGCGGCAGCGGCTGGAGCAGCGACAGCAGCGGCGGCGGCAGCATGTGGAGCCGCTGGTGCCGCTGGTGCCGCAGGAGTCGCTGGTGCGGCTGGAGCTGCTGGAGCTGCTGGATCTGCTGGAGCTGCAGGGGCCGCAGAGGCCGCAGGGGCCGCTGGAGCGGCAGGCGTTGCAGGAGCAGCAGGAGCAGCAGGAACAGCAGGAGTGGCGGGAGCAGCAACAGGAGTGGCGGGAGCGGCTGGAGCAGCAACAGAAGCTGGATCGGCAGATGGAGCAGCACCTGGACCTGCTGGACCAGCAGGATCGGCAGCTGGAGCAGCAGCTGGACCTGCTGGAGCAGCAGGATCGCCAGCTGGAGGAGATGAAGCGGTGGCAGCTGGATTGCAATATTTCGTTCCATCTGAGGCGGCCAACGTGCTATATCGGGGCATCATGGTACGAGGTGGACATTAGGAACAGTGTCATTCAAGCTGTACCATAGTAGGCTTTTCCAATGACGTTGTGACGGTTGTAGTTTAGTACATTCAGACACGTACTGTACGATCGCAGCTGCCTTCCGGACGAGCCTAGGCTATGCCCATATTGAAATTATTACTTTACGTGCATAGCAATGTTTCGTTTGCAAAATCAGCAACAATGCGTACAGGGAGAACTGTGTTAACAGGAATAAGGCAGCTGAGGTCTGCGAGGGATATTCTTGAAGGCTCTCCGTGAAAGGCGCAATAGAAGTGAATCATGATGTAATGCCAACCGAGGTGACGTCCCTGTGCCACATGTACACACCAGTGCCATCTCGTCGCCGAGAACGTCCCTTCATGCGGAGTATGCAGGCGGCTGCTCGAACCGCTCACCACGCAGCTGCCGCATCGCACCACGTAGCCCCTGCACCTCCGTCGGCGAGAGCGACGCCGACTCCGACCCTGTACTCGGCGGGAATATCTCCAACAGCGGCACGGGTGACTGCGCGCCCGACCCGGTCTCGTATACATGCACTGGAACAGACGCTGTAGCGAACGCGAGGTTCTCCACGCCGGCATCGAGACCAAGACCCTGCATGGTGACGCCCTCGCCGTCGACCTGAGCCATCGAGACTGCCGTGGAGGTAAACGTCCTGTACAGGCTAGGCAGCTCTGAGAGGGAAGCGCCGCTGTCGTGGCTGGCGTGGCCATCGAGAGGCAGCTTCGAGCGGCGGCCGACCTCTATGACCTCGATCGGCCGCTTCTCCATGCTGCGCGCCACACACCTGCGGCGGTTTCGGCGGAATTTCCGGAGGTAGAAAGCGGCGAATACGGCACCAACGGTCACGGCGACGCCGCCCGCGATGGCACCGACGTGCGACTTGGCAACCGTGTCTCCCAATTTGGTATTGCCTCCGTTGTTCCCGCCTTGTCCTTTGTTACTGGGGCCGGTTGCGCTGATAGTCGTATTCGAAAGACTGCGTCGTATTCGTCAGCATTATTGCTACATTTCGCCGACGGGCCGGGTACCTACGTTGAGGCTAGAAGCGAGAATATCCCTCCGACGCTAGGGCTTCAAAATATGAGAAACGCGGTTATTGGGAACAGATATCGGCAGGGCTCACCTAGCGAAATCGCTTCCTTTCCCTGACACGTCATTGTAGTAGTTAGAGAACACGCCTGGCACCTCGTTGAAGTTCGCTTTAGACCAGGCGAACTAAACCAGAGTGTCGCGGACACCTTGGTCGACCACGGTAGCAGCTGTAAACACGAGCCACGCTGCGTGACAGGTAGTCGCTGATCAGACGCCGTATACTACGAAATTCGTAGCCAGCTCACCAACGCTGCTTGTCTGTGAAGTACGCGTGTCTATAGGTAGACCAAATGGTGGTGCTAGAAGGCGATGAGCCCGCCTAATCTCGGCATATTGAAGGCACATATAACGTACCCGTCGCGAAGAGCGAACTAAGGAACTTCGTATGGTTCGCCAGCACCTGATAATGACGCGTTGGCGATGGATCTTCGACCGGGAACTGTTCAAGTGGGCTCACGGATGACGGAACGATGTTGGTCCTCAACAGCCTATCAGCGTATAGGTTGTACGACAGCGACCACGAAGTTTACGGGTCTCCGAGGGATATCAGGTCGACGTATTTGGGCGAGATCTTCCCTGCATCTGCGATGATCTTTGTGTCGAGCCCGAAGGCGCGGTAGTGCGCGGCAGGGGCGTCCTCGACAACGGGGTCAATCTGACCGAGTATACGTGTGTTAATCTCTGTCCATGATACTCGAGATGCTATGTGCACTCACTGCCACGGAAATGTTCGGACACTGTATGACATAGTACGCATGTCGTGGCTCTATCGCCCCGGATGGCGCAGTGTACTGGACACTGGGGTCCCTAACGTACCTAAGCGACCACGTCACGGGGCTCGAAGTCGACTTGACGGTCTCCAGGTTTATCGAGAATGCGAACATAGGTACGTCCCTGCGCGTGTCAGCCCTTGTAAACACGGGCTATCGCAAGAAATCGGGGGGAGCTTACGGGGTGATAGGCCCGAACACAGTCGACGACGCGTTCGCCAACTCGCCGTGTTCTATGAACTGCTGGCTCGGGATGTTGTCTCTTTCAATTTTCCACGACGGATCCGGGGTCTACAAAGGAATCCCTATCATCAAACGTTTGTTGTTCGAAGAGGCAGTGCACATACGGGAGGGGGCGCATAATAGGGCGTGCCGTCTTCAGCCTGACGACGAACTTGAACGTTGGGCTCGAGACTCTGGAGGGAGATTGCGTGGTATATGCTGTTCGTCGTAGTCGGAGTCGTCCACATCGCGATGCTTCCTCTCGTGTCAGACGATCATTCTAACCGCGACGTCAGATTAGCCCCGAGACAGATTGAAAACGAACTCTCTCTCACCGGCATTGATATCTCGATACAGTTGTATGAGGTGTGCAGCTCCGTCGAACAAAGAAAGTGCGACCGAGACCTACGAGAACGGCAGGGATTGCTTGACCTCGTCCGTGAGCTGTTCCCGGGGAAGACGTCAAGTACTGAACGCTACGTTCACCAAACGTATAATCTCACTTCAATGGGCGAGAGGAACGTGATCGTGAGGTTCATCTGGCCCGCCCTCATCGTGTACACCGACCGCGTGGGGATGATCGACATGTTCGTCACAGTTGCGACATTCGGTGCAGTTTGGCCAGCGCCCATCCACGAGTATGGTGTGCCGTCTACGTGAATCTTACCACTCCGACCGAGGGCTGCCTGTTCGATATGTTAGCGTGCGTATAGGCGCAACGAATAGAGGACCAGAAGTTGGTACACGCCGATGACAGGGTGTTGCTCGTGTTCGTCGCGTTATGTGACACATTCATGTACGAGGGGAGCGCACAGACAGATGGCCATGGATTGCCGCAGGGAAGAAGTTTCGTGCGACGGCATGAACGTGAACAGCGAATGAGCGTCCAAATAACACAACGAAACATGGTAACACAAGCTGAAGAGTGCGCCCGAGGGTAGGAGTCGACAGACATCAGGTAAGGAGCAGAGGTGGAATGCATACGCATTGACTTGGGGGTTCTCCGACAGGCCGTGGATAGATGGTAATAACTCACATCGACGCTCTAACATGTTCAAACTCCTGTCCATTACGTTTGTGTGTTTGGACGGATGTCCATGAGGATGTATGCCTAATGAAGGCTTAAAGAGATCCTATACATAGTCATGTCAGTGTCGTGCGAAGGCATGAGCAGGCCGCTTTGAATAAGAGGCTTTGAAGGTGCACGACGGGAGTGTCGACGAAACGATAGATTGATAGAGGAAAGTTGACTCACGAAGTTCTGCTGTTTCTCGGGACTACTTCAACCTTAGCTTCACGGCATTAACCTCGTATAGGGAGACAGACAAAATATGTCTCGTGCGCTCCAAGGTACAGGCCACGCCTCGAGGGACGAGAACAAGGGTGCATTTGCTATTGAATTGACGTCGGCGACGAGATGGGTGAGTCGTAACGCGCTTTATCGTGTGCGCAATCAGAGCACAAGAGCGGTGCGCGATGAAGGGAGGCGTAGAGGGGATGAAGGGACCCAAGGCGGTTGAGCTCCGGAGTCCGGAACGGCGGAAACTCTGGCTGGACTTGAGCTCGACTGACGTGCACATGGCACGTGCGAGAGGGGACGGGCGCCTGACATTCGTTGCTGAGGTAATGGGCCAATTTTCCGGGATTTCCCCGCACGTCCCTGGTCGCCTTTTGCCATCCAGTGCTTGTCTCTCTTCGCTGCAGCGACGCCGCCGCCGCTCTCTGCTGGCGCCGTGGGCAATGCGTTTCTTCCCTGCGCTCTAGAGGGCCTTGTGTCTCCTCGCTTGTCTGTGCTGCTCTTCCCGTCAACTCTCACTGCGCCCTCCCAATGTCTAGGGCGTGCCCGCCATGCCCTCCATCCTGGCGAACAACCGTGTCCACAGCCCACTCGTTACTCACATCCGCGAGCGCAAGATCTTCGGTCTCGTTCTCTCACGTTGACATTGTCCCTTTCCCTACCCGGCCGTCTCTTGCACCAGGACTCCACACTATTTCCTTCCATGATGTTGTATGACAATGTATGTTGAATGTTTTCCTCGTCGACCGGGTTCTCGGGCTGACGTCTCGCTCTCTTCGACAGGAATATCCGCCTCAGACACCTGCCCCTCCTCCACTACTATCCTCCTGAGAAGGCCTCCCGCCGGCGAACCATCTCGGACACCGGCCAATTCGATTCCAACGTTCCGACAACACGCTCGGTAGACATGTCCCGGGCCGCCGTAGAAGGTGGAATTGTGTAGTAGGGGCACCTCGACTGGCTGCTCGCTCATGCGTTCGGCATCGACATTAACGGAGATTTGGGTATCTGTGAGTCTATTCATCTATCTTTTCCTTCCTCCTTTCCCGCTCCTACGTACATAAGTACTCCCATTCGCACCTTCATATACGCGTAGTCCCACCTCCGCTTTCATGAGAGCATGACCTACGATCGCCAGGAGCGAGCAAGCGATCTCGGCCTGTGTCTTGCCTTGTGCTGTCACGGACTTTGCTCTCTTTCTCCGACAACGTCACATCGACGCCATGGTCCCCCCCCTTCTACTTTAGTCTGTGGTGTTGTTCGTGACGCTCCCTCGAAGCACAGTCACCACGCTCTCCGCATTTCTGCGAGAGTCCCGGAGTCGCACCATCTCGTCGTTCCCCAGATGGTATCCGCGTTTCAGAGGGGGCTAGTTCTTGGTAACCCAGGCTTGACGTCGCTCCTCTCCATTGTATGAATCTTCAGTAGTCGATGTTCGCCCTCGTTCGCTAGTCTCACTGCCACGCATTGTGTTTCGAGGAACGTTTTGCTTATCACGACATTCTACTGCAGACTTCGCCAGAGGAAGCGAGCGCTCCCGCAATTGTACCAAAGCTTTTCCCTCCCTCCCCTTCGTGAGCTGTGACGGTGAGAGTGGAGTAATTTTTGGATGTGAGCCTCTCTAACCCTAACCCGACGCGCAGTCATCACGACGCTCTGGTCACTGGACGATTTGACCGTCTTTCGTGGTCGCACTAGCTTCTCCCGTCATCTAGACAACCCAGAAGGCGGAAATCAGCTCAGGCAGGGCGTCTAGTGCCTTCACGCCCTCTCCCACCCCCCGACATCCACCCTGTCCTCAAGAACGGCCCCCGCGTACACATGGGTGAGTCCGTCTGTCACCGGCTCGTTTAGGGGGCTCTGTTCGCTCACGGGCATGCCTTGCAGCTAATTTCGCTGAACGAGAGCTTCGAGAGCGTGCTCGGTGTTGACACCGCCCTGCGCGTCGCGTACCACACCGCCAGCGCCGTGCACGATCCCGCCCGTAGCTTCGCCGAACCTACGAAGGCGGACGGCCCCGCGCTCGCGAAGGCCGGCGAAGATGTGGCCGTCGTGCTAGTAGGGCCCGCGGCACGTGGAAGGCGCGAGGGTGCGATGGGGCTCGGTGGAGTGGGGGAGGGGGGCGAGAAGGACGGGATGTACGAGTGTGTGCCAGATTCCGGTAGGGAAGAAGGTGCAGCTGGAGACGGAGTGGGACGCGAATGCGCCGGGAGAACTGAAGTAGGAGGAAAAGGTGGGGGCGGAGCGCAACGCATAGATGAACCTGCTGCAAGACGGCCTCTAAAGCAATGCAAGTGCGCGTTTTTCTCGTCGCTGAAAGTGCGATTGAGGCCGGATGAAAGTCTTACACCTCGTTACAAGTCTACAGAACGATGTCAGATCTATCCATACCGCAGTGTTCGTGTTTTAAGTTGCCCACACTTTCGAAGTGGAGAACCCATCGGCGGAGCGTGAATATGCTGCGAGTGTATTCATTCATCTCCACCTCATTCATCAAGGCTCAGGTACGACACAAACATCTAGCAGTCGTGGCGTTGCCGTCTGCAGTACTTACCACAGTTGGCGGCCCTCCTTGTTCAAGGCATAGTCAATGGAAGCAAGCGTTCTGAACACGACTCCCTACTATCGCGATCAAACATGTTCACCTGTGGGAGTCGTAGGTAAGTGTATCCAGCGCATGTCAGAAATACTGTGGTCGGACGCAGATTAGATGGACTCGGCGCAGGATGTGACCTTGGAGCACGCTACACCCAAGGTGTCTCCCGCTTCGTGCAGTCTCTGTTGGGGAAGGGTCGCGCGTCGTCTGACAGGTGGTCGCTGCACGTTTGCACAGGCACAACCCCATTCTCCAGAGCAAACACGTCGGATGCATATGCATTCGCGACGCTATTTCACTTGGTGGTAGTGGTGCGGGCTCGTCCCTGAGTCCCTCAGTATGCCGCACAAATAGAACAGTGGTACGCGTTGTGGATCGCTTGGCATGTGAGACGTGACTCGAACATTCCGGTGTTCGCTTTATAACTAGCCCTCTTGAAGATACCTAGCGGCATGCAGCTTTGCAACACTGTGGTCTATGTACTTCACTTGGCATTCTTAGAACTCGTACATAAAGAGCACGCCACAACAGATGCGCTCATCTGTGGATGCTTTTGTTCAGAGGTTCGTCTGGCAAGTGTGTCTCACAACTTGGTGACAAGCGGCTCACTTTTCTAATAAACTAGCGTATTGGCCAAAGTGGACAAAGTGCACTCCTCCAACGTCACCGACGCACAAAGCTCGCTGCCGCCACCGACACTTCGCATCCGAACATACGCTATATATACCGCCCTCTATGTCGTACCGAAAGTTCCTTCGTATACGTAGCTACCGCGCCGCTCGCCTCTAGCCCACTACAATACACAAAGTCCGCAGCCACGTCCCCCGACTTCGCCATCATGTCCTTCATACAGCAATTCCCCAATCGTATCCAGAGCACCGACGTCCAACAACCAACGTTCGCTCCAGATTTGGCAGTACGCCTCATCTGCCCCGATTGCCAAGACCCAGTACCAAACCTCGTCGAAGACCACGTCAGCGGCGACATCGTATGCGCCAGCTGCGGTCTTGTCCTTGACGACAGGATCATCGACACGCGCAGAGTGTGGAGTGTAAGTCGTGTGCGCCCCATGTTCTCCTTTGCCAGATCACTTACCATATCACCCAGACCTTCTCAGGAGACGACCAGACTCAGGGGTACCACTCGCTCGTTGGCGCCGCCTCCGATGCGTACTTGGACGACATCAGAGACCCCTCTAGCACCGTCTCCTTGGACGACGGCTCGGCGACCGCCAAAAGCCTCTACGACGCCCAGATGCAGGTAGAAGCAGCGGCGTGCGCGGGGGCGTCCCCCAACACCCCCGCGCTCGTCGCCCGGACGATATTCCACTGGTGCGACGTCCTCGTTCTCCCACACCCCGTCTTCGAGATGGCGAGTCAGCTCTATAAGCGCGCGTACCACGAGAAAGTGTTTCCACCGCGGACGCCGCTCGATGGTATCATGGCGGCGTGCATCTTTGTGGGGTGTAAGGCGGCCGGGGCCCCGCGCACGCTGGTGGAGGTCGCGCAATCTATGGAGGTGACGAGGAAGGAGCTCGCACAACGGTACCTCGCGATGCAGAAGCAGTTCCAGTTTGGCATTGGGGGCGGCGAGGGCGCGGGCGCGGGCCTCGCTGCGAGCGCGCGGGGTCTCGTCACGCGCTACTGCAACCACCTGGGGATATCGACGAGCACGGGCGTCGAGGCGATCGCGGCTGATGTAGCAGTGCGCGCGATAGAGGTTTGCGGCCTGGAGGGGCGGCGGCCGACGACAGTGGCGGCTGGGGCGATCTACTTCTCATGCGTCCTTATGGGGCTCGAGAATAAGATGGAGGGGATCTGCGAGGTCGTTGGGACGAAGGAGCATACGGTGCAAGGTATGTACCGAGTGCTGTACGCGAAACGTGAGGAATTAGTGAATACGGACCAGTTGGAGGACGGAAGAGCGCGAGGCTGCGCAAATTAACGGCCCGTTAACGGGAGCCCACCAAAGCGCGCCACTCCCGTAAATGGACTCGCGGGGATTCGCTTTTCCCACGCGGGCGCCACCGTCACCACAGCCTGCAGTGAGTGCTTAGCCGCCCATCCACTCGCCCTCAACATACCTGAGCGAGCACGCTGTGACGGTGCGTAAACTCATAGTACGTGCCTCCATACCTGAGCCTGGAACACCGCTGAGCACGAGCACAGGAATGCATCTACTGCTTCATGACTAGTGCAATCAGTGGGCCCACCTTCGCACGCACGATCGTCCACGTCACCGTGATTCGTGTCCCGCGCCCGTTCACGGTGGTACTGCATCATCATATCAAGTTCAACATCTGCGTAGGCGATATCAACAATGGCTTCAATATCAGCACCCACTTACATGTCATCCACTTGCGCTCTCCATAACTATCCGTAGTCATAATTAGGGTCCTCCTACAACATCAACGCGAACAGCTTGAAGGATGATGAGTTCGAGTCAGAATGGTGCCGCCGGCATTCCTCCGACCGTCAACGGATGTAGCGTCGTTCCATCAACCACTCAAGGTCACCTCCTATCTCACTATTTCCACAACGTCCTCCCAATACAGTACCTGCTTGTCGATGCCTCATCCATCACAGACTTCGCAGCCAGCCTAGTCCACAACAGCCCGTCAGCACGGGATACAGCGTACATGTTGTCCGCGCTACATCTCACGACAATGCGGGGGTCCCAAATGGACCAGTGGGCGGTGACGACCATCTACCAGTGAATACAGGAGACAATGCCCATCCACAAACCGTACAACGAGGGCGACGCGATGACGAACCCGAACAACGCCTCGAGCTTCCTCTTCTCGGACGGGCGCGGGAACTGGGAGGTGTGGCTCGGGATCGCGTCGCAGCACGTGCAGCACGTGCTCAACGACCCGCGGTTCTGCGGGCCCGAGGAGGCACTGCAGCGGTGCTCCGAGTCGACGGGGTTCATCATCAAGACGACGATGTGGTTCGACGTGCTTGCGAGTGTGATGACGCAGCAGGTGCCGCGCTTCCTCCAGATGCACTGCCGGATCTTCAACAACGCGTTCATCGGCGACCCACTCACCAGGGGCACGGGCAGCGAGGAGACCACGGCGTCGATGCTGCTCGTGATGGGCCGCGAGAACAAGGTCGTACTCGCGATCGTGGAGACACCTCGTGCGCTGGAAGGAGAACATGCTCCGCCGCGGGTGCCTCTCATACCCCTACTAGCTTGTGCGGCGCGGCTTGGGTGTCAAGGAGACATGCCTCGCGCAGAACGCTCCCGTGAGCCAAATTGTGCTACTCTATCCGGGCATGGATGGCCCACCCGCGCTCGCGTCTCACACGACCGATGGCCGCGGGGGGCTCAGGGGGCGCGGGCTTCGACGTCGGTGGGGGCGTCGGCGCGAGCATGCACTTGGAGCTCACTCAGGCCACACTCGTTCTACCAACATAAGCCTCCCGATAGTCAGTAGCACCCTCACTGTACCTTACGGGCATCTACGGGCACTTACGGTAGCTTACGGGTGCTCGCATGTACTTACGGGAGCCCGCGGTGGCTTGCGGGAACTTGTGGGAACTTACAGTGACTTGCGGAAACTCACGGTGGCAGCCTGGCTTGCGGGGGTTCGCGTGAATTCACGGTAAGTAGTCGTACACTGGATGTTTTGCATGCGCCCCAGCCTTATATCATTTTTTTCCTGCCATTTTACCCTAGGATGCATCCCTGAGAGGGATTCCACTGAAAATAGAGCTGTCTCAGGGTGAAGCACCCTTATATAACTTTCAGACTACTATGCCCCTTCAAAGAGCATGCCACTGGATGTGTGGGGTGCCGGACATTGTTATTTCGAATGGAACACTTTCCTATAGGGTTCCACATATGAAAATGAAGCTATGTGCAATCGCTAGAGTTCCCAGGGCCTCCCAGGAACTAACAGGAGCCAACGGGGACTAACGGGAACTCACGGGAACTCACGGTGAGGTGCAGGAACTCCCAGGTGGTCGCGGTATTTTAAGCACAGATGGTAGCACTTTTGTGCCAGGACAATTTCTATGCATAGTAGCGGTATTGGATGAAGTAAAACTCCCAATATTCTATTGTTTGGGTCCCCCAAACGTGGCGTATAATTCGCTCAAGGAGACACGTGCACGGCGCTAAGTAGGCGCCCACAACAGGAGGGAGGATGGCCTGGCATACCGGGAAGGCAGAAGAATATATTCTGCATGCTCCACAAGAGGTGTGCAATACGACTCAAGGAGTGCTTGGTAGGTATAGCATGTGTACTACATATGTTATACCATGGAAAAGCTCTCAGCTGGTTAAGCGGAAGGAGAAAACGGCCCCTCGGGAGCAGGCAGCCTGCGAGCGCCTGTAGGTGGGGCGCAAGACGCCCCTGGGACATTGACGTCATGTCCGGGTGTCCACTATGCCTTAGATAACGTAGACAGTGCACTCTCCGCAACATAGCAATCCTCACGTAGTGTCCCGCGAGCTCCCGTTAACCCCCGTTAACTCACGTTACAAGGCAGCAAATTAACTTGTAGGGCCAAATCCGGGAAGTCCCGTTAATTCCGTGAACCCCCGTTAAATTAGTATGGGAGCCCCGTTAACGGGAAGGGAGATTGTGAACCGTCGAAGAGCGCGCCTTGACCGGTTGCCTCCTCCTACTCCAACTGTGTCTGTATGAGTAGTACCTCTCTGACCTGAAGGCATTAGTGATGAACTGAAGTTGATACAAATAAGGAATACATGTCTCGTAGCCTGCCCCCTTTTTCTCTACCCTTGAGCCTATAGCGTCAGTGCATCATGTGTGGCGGCTGATGACGAGGAGGTTGTACTCGACTCGGAGCTCTCGAACTCGGTCCGATAGTCGAATGGCCAGGACGGGATGGGCGCCTGATTTCCGTTGCTGAGGTAATGTGCCGATTTGCCGGGATGTCCCCCGTCGCCGGTCCGCTCAGTAGTACCGCTCACCTTTTGCCATCTCACTTCAACGCTGCCGCGACGCTGCTGCTACTCTCTGCGCTCTACTAGTGTTGTAGGCAATGCGTCTTCGCCCGGGTGCCATCTTGCTTTCGAGCTGGTCCCTTGTCTCCTCGCTAGGCCGTGCTGCTCCTCCCGCCAACTCCCGCTCAGGCCCAATGTTGTGCAGGGCGTACCCGCCACGCTCTCGTCCCAGGGAACATCCCCGGACGTAGCCCACTGGTTACTCGCATCCGCGAGCGCAAGACATTCGGCCTCCCTCTCTCACGCTGCTACTATGCACTTTCCCTACCCTGGCCATCTCTTGCGCATAAAGTCCACGATGTTTCCTTCCGTTATGTCGTACGTTGAATGTTCTCGCTGGCTGGGTTCCCGGGCTGACACATCGCTCTCCTTGATAGGAATGCCTACCTCTGAGATCTAGCCCTCCCCCACTACTACCCCTGTGAGAAGGTCTTCCTCCGGTGAAGCATTTCGGACACCAGTCAATTCGACTTCGACGTTCCGACAAACACGCTCGATAGACACGTCCTCGACCGCCATAGAAGGCAGAACTGCGTGGTATGGCTGCCTCGAATGGCCATTCGCTCACACGTCCGGCATCGTCATCGACGGAGATTTGGGCATCTGTGAGTCTACCCATTCGTCTTTTCCTTCTGCCTTCTACTCTTCTACCTACACAACTACCCAAATTCTCGCCTTCATATACGTGTATTCCCATCTTCGCTTTTATGGGTGCATGAGCTATGATCGCTAGGAGCGAGCGGACCATGTCGGCCTGCATCTTGCCTCGCGCCGTCCTGGGGTTTGCTCTCTTCCTCCGATAATGTCACGACGATGCCAACGTCGTGCTTTCCTCTCCTTTTACTTCAATCTGTGGTGCTGCTTTTGACGTTCCCTCGAGTCACCACGCACTTCGTATTTCTGTGGCAGTCATATGGTCGCACCATCTTATTGTTCCCGGGATGGTATCTGCGTTTCAGAGGGGGCTGGTGCTTCGAAACTCAGGTTCGACGTCGCTCCTCCCCTTGAATGAATCCTCAGTAGTCGATATTCGCGCTCGTACGCTTTTCCCACTTCTATGCGTTGTGTTTTCGAAGGACGTTTTGCTTACCACGACATTCTACTCAGACTTTGCCAGCGAAAGCGAGTGCTCCCTCATTTCCGCCAAGGCTTTCCCCTTTCTCCCCTCCCCCCTTTCTGCGTGCTCTCAGGCACGACGCCATGAGCTGTGACGGTGAGAGCATAATAACTTTTCGATCTGAGCCTTTCTAACCTTAACCCGATGCGCAGGCACCACGATGCTCTGGGCACTGGACGAAGTGACAGTCCTTCGTGATCGCACCAGCTCGTCCCCTCATCTAGACAACCCAGACGGCGGAAATCAGCTGAGGCAGGGTGTTTAGTATCTCCACGCGCTCTCTCACCCCCGACGTCCATCCTGCGTTCAAGTACCGCCCCCGCGTACACGTCAGACCCGGGCACATCGATCGCTTGAGAGTCAGACGAGGACGTCGCGATCGCCGGGTGCACCCTGGTGTATGGAACGCGCGTACGCGAGCTGGGCTCCTGCTCATTCGGGCGGCCGGAACTGAAGCCGGGCTCTCTGTCGTCGTCATCCACACTCCCGTCGCGAAGTTAGACATGCTCGAACCGCCGTCGGGCGCGTCCCCAAAGTCATCGCTGGCCATACAAGGAGAGACCGGAGGTAGTATTCTAAGCTGGTCAGCGTAAAAGATGCGGGACACTGGGCGTTCCTTCATGGTCGGCTCGCGGTGAAGAACTATGACGATATTTAAGCCATTCTACGCCTCCGTTCCCTACTTCAGCGTATGATCCGTGCCCAGGGATGGCTACGAACGCGTCTTCAAGTCGACGCTCGATTCCGAGCATGAGGAACAGAGAGAGATGGTGAAGCAACTTAGATATGGTCGGGTTACTGTATACTGTATGCGGAGTAAGACATTGCCTGGCGTAATAATTCCGTCTTCGCATCATTCATCCCCTGCGTGCGTTTGTTCAGCTTAGGATGCCATTCAAGCACCGTTGTTACTGAAGTATAAGCTAACGCAGTCTCGTGGGCTACAGACGTCCCGGCGGTAGCCTACGTCTCGTGCTTGTCGTATCGAGACTATTCTCGATGGAAACGAGTGAATACATGTGTTCACATTCAGACAGTTTATTGCCCGTGGAGAGAGCCTGCATATCCCTGCTTGGAATGACCCGAACCGCGACTGAAATATCGTCGTTACGAAGTTGAACAGCAGCGGAGCCTGTCGGACGAGTGTAGATACGCGCGAATGACCGACTCCTCGAATATATATCAAGTCGGACGACGACACTATTGTCCTAATCACCAAGATTTCTAGCTCGTCTGCCGAGACCCGGAGGGAGATGGTATAGAAGCTACATGGCGTGTGCCTGCACATATGGGGATGGGTGATGGTGATGGACACAACGACGGATGAAGAGAAGCATAACTTCAAATTTATTGAACTATCTAAAACGTCGTTCGCGCCATAGCCTTAGACCACACGTGCGCGCCCCTTACTCCATCCGGGCAAGCCTTGCTCTCCACCTTGGGCCTAAACGTCGTGCTAGTCCAATGAAGTAATCGCCTTCAGCCACGCCAAGGAACGGGAGAGAGAGATACGGACCTCACCTATGAGGGGTGGTCTTTACCGCACAAGATGGCGATGAGGGCGAACGGCGAGCCGTCATGTTGCAATTGCATCGGGAGGTCGGAGGGGGATCAAGTGCATATATTTGTCCCAGGAAAGTACTACGAGCGTAATCATCAGTTGACATGAACATCTATTCAATAAGGGGAAGTTACTTACGGAGGGGCCTCCGGTGTACGAGAAGCACAGTGCACACTCATGCGCATCGGTGTACACAGCGGTATGATGATCAAGAGTGCCGTTTGCAGAGTACCACATGTCGGAACTGCAAGGCATTCTCAGGTTTCGAGCTGCCTACGGAATATGCAATGTACATTTTCCAAGTCAGGTCATTTGGCCGTCGATTCCATGAGTAGCAATAGACAGAGAGGTTTCCCTGAATACGCAGTCTCCTGAACGAACCGTTGTTAGTGCATCGAAGGAGGGGAAGGAGACAGCATAGGTGCTTGGTGTCTCCGATGCGAATAGACACACCACCATCTGATGAGAGAGCACAACTCTCGCGTATGAGCGCAAGAGGGAAGTGCCTACACAGAGGCAGGCGCAGGGGTGAGGCAGTGACTTAGGAACGTGACTACATAAAGTCTAGTTGGTGAAAGGATGAGATCAGAGAGTGATCCTACCCCTAGCGGAAGAAGACTCACCGGGTATCAAATTGCTCATCCCCGTGCATCTCATCCTTGTTACAGCCCATCTGTAAGGCGGCATGGAGTGTACCGGCCCCGATATGTTCAGCGGTCGGAAGAAACGCAAAAGCCACCACAGTGCGGAAGGTCGGCGAGGACTTGAAGCTGTTTGGACGTGCCCAGAAGGAATTGGCCAACGCATGCCGGCCCCGTTGAGGTCTACGCCGCCTCTCTTGGATAGTGGCGAAGGGAACAAGGGGAGGTAAGCGACGGGGCAAGAGACCAGAACCTGGAGCGATGTAGGTTAGCTGGCCGTGAGACCATCTACATGGCCGAGAGCATGCCAGCGTGCGCGAGACGCAGCATGGCAAGGGATGTGCACGGATGGAGCTGTGTGGGGAGATCGGCTGAGAATGAAGCGTGCAGCCAGTGAAGGTGGAAAGCGGCATACCGGGATAGTATACGTTGGCACTGCTGAGAAGCGTACGCCCTGATACGACAGAGGGACCACACCAGCGAATAGGCCCCGAGGAGGCAGCGTCGAGCGAGGTAACGGGTTGGAAGCCGAGTCTCGAGCCTGTGTGGAGTCTGGACCAACGCTAGCGCTGTCTCGGACTCTCAGACATGGGCTTTGGCGCTGCGTGTGCACGAGCTGCGTAGGCGCGCGGTTCGCGCGCCAGTGCGGCGGCGCATCTTGCTCACACACTGGCAGTCGCTCGATGGCGTGCTCGGGGAACCACAGTCGCTGCCACTCAAGCTCCGCGCTCGTCCGTGTTTCGTCGGGGCTGGGACTCGATCAGAGCCCGTCTGTGTGCCACACCCCGCCAGGTATTCTTCCTGCTTGCTTCCAACGTGCCACTTTCCCAAGTTCTAGCGCTTTTTACATCGCCTGCAAGACGCAGCTGCCGCATTGCCCCCCGTACGGCGCTCGGTCGTTGCCGAACGATCGGCCCGATTCTGCCCGATGTCCCCAGCCTTCTCAGTTCTCTCCCTCCAGCCCCGCGGCTTCCTCTGGCTGCATGCCTGCTTGTCTTTTGTTGTTTTTTCCGCACCACCGCCTACCTTGCTATTAGCGCACCACCGTCTTCTTCGAGAACATCTGCCGCATACGGCTCCATGACCCGCCTGACGAGTCCCTTCCGCGAGCGCCAGTCTTTCGATCTTTACTTTTCCCGCAACACGACATCATTTCACGTTTAGGAACTTCATATGCGGTACAGTCGAATAGCGTGCACACGAGTCTCAGTTGCTAACTTCTGCTCTATCCAAGTTCACTTTCATTTGACATCTCTCCGCCTCCGCCCCCGCACAGCTCATCGCAGACATCGCTCCTGCAGTCTCTTCGTAGACATCAGCGACGTGAAACATCCTACTCGTACCCCAGGCAGCGACAGGGTCCTCCTTCCCCGACTCCGGTCAGGAGGAGGGCTCTGTCGAGGAGGTTGGACGACCTCAGCCTTAGCTATTGCGAACATTCCCACCGGAACGCCACCGTCCATATGTTTTGTAGCGATGATTGGCTACCGTATCTTTGTCTCGTAATAATGTATACGTAATGTTATGATCCAATGAGCTTATCGGCCGCCACCTTTTGTTTGTTTGCCTGAGGCATCCTTCCGACTGCGGCCGTGTCTTAGCGTGTTATGGCTCCGGGACCGTCGATTTCTTATGTATTATGGTGTTTGCTATGCACTATGAGATAGTCTACTGTATATCATACCTTCTCGCTGCGATCTCACTGGTCTTTCCTAAGAATAATATGATTGCGTTCTCTTCCCCGCCAACTTTCGCTTTGGTGTCATGTTCAAATCCCGCTGCTGCCGCCTTCTTGCTCGTCACTATGATTAAGTGCAGGTCAAGGTGTCTTAAAAATTTAGGCATCCTCGCAAGTAAGATTTTCTGGCTAGTATACTTGAAATTGAATTAGGGCCTTACTATACGCCCTGAATCATTATCACACCCCGAATAGGAGTCGGGGATTCGCGCTTGCGCGGCTACGATGCATCAGGGCTGCATACATTTCATACGCCGCCCTTCCCTGCCCTTCTCACTGCGGACATTCGTGAAGGCGAACCCGCAGACACGCCTCGTTGCACGACACCTGCCATTGGCACTTGTGGAACGGGGCGGCCATCACGTTGATGGCCTTTAATACAGGGTACACGGTGCTATTCTAGGGCGCGCTTGTGGCGGGGGACGTCCAGAAACCTACCTGTCAGGGCCGCGTCAGCGATTCCCAGTTTGCACCCAAGTTCGAACCCCCGAAACACGAGGGTATTCTGGGCCCACACAAATTAAATGCGTTTCTAGACCGCGATCAGCCTTCCTCTACATGGTGAGTGCCCTGTTGTATTTGTCGCCTTCTCCCACCCCTCTGATCATGGGTGTGGCCAAATGCGTGTACGGGAGTCAATGTCCCACGTCGGTGCCATGATCCGGATCAACTGCTAGACCGAGAATCCTGCGCACCTATGTAGGTGTATTTCTTATCTAGCAGTGCATAAACCCCGAGCTAATATCTAGGGCGCGGCACCGTCTCTTTGTTCGCCCACAACATTAGGCGGGTGGGGCCACGGGCGCCGGCCCCCGGACCCGTCTAGGTAAACTTATTAAAAACGCGAAGTCAGGGTGCAACGGCCCGGGTTTGGCTTTGTACAACGGATGGATCATCTTTACGTATCGTCGGTGTAGATACGCCCGGAGCAGGAATACACGCCCTAGACCACATGTCCTACGCAAAACGAATGCATCTTCAATGATACGGAACCCCATTGAATGGAACATTAACTCCCCTTCAATCTCCGCACCTCTTCGTGCACGGCAGCATGATGAATCATTGGGCCCTTAGTGCCTCACCGCTGCCACGTTCCTGCCGTGCGGTTCTCTATGATTCGCGCTTCTTCCTCTCCAACCGAAGTCACTCCTACTCGACGGTTTCCCCGATCGAGCCCTAGTCGCTCTCTCAGCCCACTCCACCTCATACGTCCGTTCAACTCAGTCCGTTAGCGCCTCGCAGACCCTCTCCCCTCCCAAAGTGTACCCACAAGGACACGAAAGTACGTCCATGAACTGGTATAACGATGTATTTTCTCAGTCGGTATCTCCGTTACTAGTACAATGTGGCTACTCAATACCAAGACTGCCATCCTGAAGAAATTTGGTCGCCCGGAAGACGTTCCAGGAGGATACGCTATTCTGTCGCACGTCTGGGGAAAGGATCAGGAAGAAGACACATTCCAAGCCGTCCAAGACGCTGCCAAAGACCCCAAAGACGTCGCTACACGCATCCAGGAATTTCAGTCAGCTCCGTCTACAGCTTTTCCCCTGAGAACGACAGATTCCTTGGACGTCGAAGTTCAGCAGCAGAGAACAACAGGGGAAGGGGGGGATCTGCCATCCGGGACATCGAAGGATTCGCCCCGGAAGGATTCAAACACGGCCCAAACTCTGGCCCCGGACACATCGCGGCGCCACTCCATATCTCTCAAGATTTGTAAATTTCTCATCCAAGCCGAATCAGAAGGATACGAATGGGCGTGGTCCGACACGTGTTGCATCGACAAAACCAGCAGCACAGAACTCACAGAGGCGATCAACTCCATGTTCCGATACTACTCCCTCTCCGAAGTCTGCTACGCTTACCTCGTTGATGTGCCCCCAAACACCGATCCCGACTCTATCTCCAAATTCCGTAACAGTACATGGCATGAGCGAGGATGGACCCTCCAGGAGCTACTGGCACCTCACAATGTTGTCTTCATCTCCAACGATTGGACTCCCCTCGGGACCAAATATATGCTCGCGGACGTGCTCGAAAAAGAGACTGGGATCCCATCAAGCGTTCTGCGTTTTGAACGGGACTTCACGGCGGAGAATGTCGCCACGCGCATGTCTTGGGCAGCGAAGCGGGACACAACACGTGAGGAAGACAAGGCATACTGCCTTCTCGGGATATTTGGGGTCAACATGCCAACTATCTATGGGGAAGGTCAAAATGCATTCTACCGGCTCCAGGAGGAGATTGCAAAGTCTTCGGCGGATACAACTTTGCTTATATGGGGTGCAGATCTCTCGGATCCCGTCCTCGTTGAAAATATGTCGACCCTCGGGTCTATGGCCACAAAACCAGGGAACCAGCCACTGCAGCATGCGTACGCCCCCTCGCCTAACTACTTCTCGCGTTTCGGTGGAGGGGATACCCAGTTATGTGACCGGGAAGACACTCACGTTGAGGTATGTACGCCTATATTCACTCGAATGTGAATGGTTCGAATGATGTATATGATTAATTTGTCATCGGTGTCCGATAGAACGAACCTTCGACTTTCATTGGCCCCAGTGCATTCACTGTCACTCCTTTCGGGCTTCGTGTCACCCTCCCAGTTCTTCGGGTTGCTCAGGGACGCTACATTGCACTCTTGGGTTGCTCTATACAGCGCGATAACAGAGAGAAATGCGGTACGGTGTGGCTCACACTTCGACTCGCCGACATTCCTCCACCAATGAATCAAGGACAACTACATATATACCACTGCTCATGGCCAGGGTCCCCTCGGTGCATCACTGTTTCCCGTGGTCTCACTTCTGATCTCAGGAAAGAGTCTGTGACTATGAGCATCCACATCTCCCTGCGACCAGCCTACCGCGAGGGCGCCTTAGATGCTTTTGTGGGCCCTCAGAAAATCATTTACCAGCTTATGTCCAGCTCCCCACAACGCCCATTTCATTTTAGATTGTCTTCTATTGCAAGATGGGAAAGGGACTACAATATCAAACTATTCGATGTCAAACCTCCACCCTCTCCTTGGACCAAGTCATCAGAGTCCCCAGCCATTCTCATCTTTCAATGTGCGGCAAACTGCAGCGGTTATGGCATCACGGTCTGGATGATACTCGTGGTTGGATGCTGTTCTAGGGCAACCTCGAGCAGCCGGAGCCTCCATGGAGACATGCACTACGCGTCTGTCTATTACTATTTGGACGACTATCAAGAAGTGGAGTCTTTCATCTCAGCTTATGAAGACAAGCACGATTGTGAACTCGATCACCTCTCTGAAGTTCAATGCCAAGAGGACACACACCAGTGTAGAGATCAAAGTAACATTAAGATCGCCAACCAACAGCAGCTGCAACAGCGGCTGCTACAGTGGCTGCAGCGGCTGCAGCGGCAGCAGCGGCAGCAGCCCCCGCGGCGGCTGTGGCAGCCGCCGCAGTTGTTGCCGCGGAGGGAGCGGGAGGAGCGGGAGCGGGAGGAGTGGGAGAAGTGGGAGCGGGAGGAGCGGGAGCGGGAGGAGCGGGAGGAGCGGGAGCGGGAGGAGCTGAAGCGGTGGCGGCTGGATTGCAATATTCGGTTCCATCGGAGGCAGCCAATGTGCTATACCAAGACATCATGGTACGAGGTGGACATTAGAAGCAGTGTCCTTCAAGCTGTACCATAGTAGGTTTTTCCCGTAATGTTGTGACGGTTGTAGTTTCGGACATTCAGACGCGTACTGTACAATTGCAGCGGCCTTCCAGGCAAGCCTAGGTTATGACCATATTGAGATTATTATTTAACTTGTGCATAGCAATGCATTGTCTGCACAATCAGTAACAATGAGTCCAGGGAGAGCTGCATTGACACCAATAGGGCAGCAAGTGAGGTCTTCGGGGGATGCTCTCAGACGCTCTCCGTACTAGGTATAAGAGAAGTCAATCATGATATAGTGCCAATCGAGGTGGCGCCCCTGTGCCACATGTACACATTCGTGCCATCCGTTCGTTCCTTCACGCCGAGTACGCAGGCGGCTGCTCGAACCGCTCGGCATGCAGCTGCCGCATCGCACCACGCAACCCTTGCACCTCCTCCCGCAGCCCTCCCACCTCCGTCGGCGAAAGCGATGCAGACTCCGACCCTGTGCTCCGCGGGAACACCTCCGACCGCGGCACGGGCGACTGCACGCCCGAAGCGGTCCCCGATACGTGCACCTGCACAGATGCTGCAGCGAACGCGAGGTCCTCTGCGCCGCCACCAAGACCAGGTCCCTGCGTGGTGACGCACTCGTCGTCGACCTGAGCCATTGAGACTTCCGTGGGGGTGAACGTCCTGTACAGGCTAGGCAGCTCTGAGGGCGAGGCGCCGCTGTCGTGGCTGGCCCGACCGTGGAGAGGCAGCTTAGAGCGGCGAGCGACCTCTATGACCTCGATCGACCGCTTCTCCATGCTGCGCGCCACAAGTCTGCGGCGGTTCCGGCGAGACTTGCCGACGTAGAAAGCGACGAAGATGACGTCAGCGGCCACGGCGACGCCGCCGACGACACCGCCTGCGATGGCACCGATGTGCGACTTGGCCACCTTGTCTCCAGAGTTGGTATTGCCTCCTCCGTTGTTTCCGCCTTGTCCTTTGTTGCCGGGGCCGGCCGCGCTGATAGCCGTGCTCGAAAGACTGAGCGGTATTAGTCAGCATTACCGCTAGGACTTCGCCGACGGACCGGGCACCTACGTTGAGGCCAGAAGGGAGAATATCCCACCAACGCCAGGGCTGCCAAATATGAGAAACACCGTTGTCGGGAACAAATATCGACAGCGCTCACCTAGCGAAATCGCTTCCCTTCCCTGACACGTCATTGTAATGGTTTGAGAATACGCCTGGCGCTCCGTTGAAGTTCGCTTTAGACCAGGCGAACTGAACCAGCGTGTCGCGGACCTCTTGGTCGACCACGGCAGCAGCCGTAAACAGGAGCCACGCTGCGTGACAGGTAGTCGCTGATCAGACAACGCACACTATGGAATTCGTGGCCAGCTCACCGACGCTGCTTGTCTGTGAAGTACGCGTGTCTATAGGGAGACCAAAAGGTGGTGCTAGAAGGCGATGAGCTCGCCTAGTCTCGGCGTATTGCAGGCACATGTAACGTACCCGTCGCGAAGAGTGAACCAAGGAACTTCGTGTGGTTCGCCAGCACCTGATAATGACGCGTCAGCTATGGATTCCCGACCGAGAATCGTTCAGGTGGGCTCACGGGTGACGGGACGATGTTCGTCCCCAACAGCTTATCAGCATATAGGTTGTACGACAGCGACCACGAAGTTTGCGGGTCCCCATAGAGTGAAAGGATGTGCGTCTTATCGGCAGAGAGTGCGAGCGACTGCCAGGACTCCATGAGGCTAGCAGCATGATCCTACAAGCAACGCCGGTGAGCAACGTTCCCGTGGAAGAGACGAGGACACTGACGTCATACGTCTGTGCATCGGTGTCGTTCCCCAATGCACGGCTGATCTCGGCCATAGCCTTCACTCCAATGATCCCCTTCAGCGCGAGGTTCGCGATGTTATCGTTCCCCTCGTTGTCGGCAGAGATTCTGCAGCTGGTTCGTTAATCGAGCCCCACTTTACGAGCCGATACACGCACTGGTTCTTAGGTGCCAATGTGTTCGGCACAAGGTAGTCCGCCCATCGCTTCAAAAGATCGTACTACAAAGGCGACGATGTGTAAGTCGATTTGTAAAAGAACATGGAGCTTCACGCACGTGCTGGGAGAGAAGCGACCCATCTCCTGTCACTTGGGCGTATGAGAGCATCATGATAAGCATATTGCTAGATTCTAAAAGTGCACTCGTGAGCACCCCTGTTCACGAGCTAGAACGACACTAGTAGCTGACCTTCCACGCCGGAGCTAGGTAGCCCCACTCCGCCAGTCGCGATAGGATATACCGTCCCTACAGAGTATCAGCTGAGTTGCCTATTGTGTATTGTACTAGAGATTCACATACGGAGATCGGGCGACGCGTACAATTGTCCGACTCGAGCATCTTGAGACTCAAGGAGTGGAACCAGCATTGGGGCGCACAGCGACGCGTTCAAGTAGAGAAACGCGGGCCACGCAGCGTACATCCTCTCTACAGGGTTAACGCGTCTGTAAGGCCCAATAAGGTCAGATATGCCGAATAGTGCAACAAACGATACGCACTGATCAATGCCCATATTCTTCATGAAGATCTTGACGTCAGACCCATTCACGCCGCCCTGCGCGTCGCTCACAACGGTGATGTCGAGGGAGCCTAAGATCTGCCGCGTAGCGAGGGATATCAAGTCGACATATTGGGACGAGATCTTCTCCGCGTCGGCTGTGATCTTCGTGTCGAGCGCGACGGCGCGGTCGTGCGCGGCAGGGGCGTCTTCGACGACAGCGTCGATCTGACCAATTGTATGCGTGTTAAGTTCTGTCTAAAACACTCAGAATGCCATGTGCACTCACCGCCGCAGAGATGTTCGGGTACTGCATGACGTAGTACGGTCGTCGCGACTCTATAGCACCTGACGGCGCGGTGTACTGGACACTGGGGTCCCGAACGTACCCAAGCGACCATGTCACGGGGCTCGAAGTCGACTTGATGGTCCCCAGGTCTATCGAGAACGCGAACACGGGTACGTCCCTGCGCAAGTCCACCATCGTAAGCACGGAGCGCCGCAAGAAGATGTAGGAACTCACGGTAGAATAGGCCCGAACACAGTTGACGACGTGTTCGTCAGCTCGCCGTGTTCCATGAATTGCTGGCTCGTGATGTTGCCTCTGTCGATCTGCCACGTCAGGTTTGGGGTCTACAAAGCAACCCCCGTTAGCGAACACTAGCGTTTTGAAGACGAGGTAGTTATCATACGGGAGGAAGCGCGTAGTAAGCCGTGCCGTCTTCAGCCTGGTGACGAAGTTCAACATTAGGCGCAGGGGTCTGAAGGGAGATCGCGTGGTATATGCTGTTTGCCGTATTCAGAGTTGTCCACTTTACGATGCTTCCTCCCGTGCCGGACAGCCATTCTAGCCGCGATGTCAGCATAGCCCTGAGGCAGATCGAAACCGGTCTCTCCCTCACCGGCATTGGTGTACGAATGCAGCTGTATGAAGTGTGCTGCTCCGTCGAGCGAGTTAAGTTCAACCGAGACGTAGGAAAACGGCAGGGATTGCTTGACCCAGTCTGTGAGCTGTTCCCGAGTAAGAAGTCAGTTACTGAGGGCCACGTTCGCCGAAGGTATGATCTCACTTCGATAGGCGAGAGGAAAGTGATCGTAAGGTTCATCGGGCCCGCCCTCATCGTGTACACCGACCTCGCGGGGGTGATCGACACGTTCGTCACAGTTGCGACATTTGGTGCAGTTTAACCAGCGCCCAGCCACGAGTACAGCGTGCCGTTGACGCGAATCTTACCGCTCCAACCGAGGGCTGCCTGTTCGACATGTTAGCGTATGTCTAGGCAGAACAAATGGAGGCACGAAACAGAAGACCAGAAGATGGGATATGCCGACGACAGTGGGTCGCTCGTATTCGTCGAGTTATGCCACACATTCATGTACGGGGAGGGCACAGACAAAGGGATCCCCGCGGGGAAGAAGTTCTGTGCGGCAGCATGAACATGAAGGGCGGCGGTGACGAAAATAAGCGCCCAACGGATACAACGAAACATGGTGAAAAGGAGCTAGGGATCGGAAGGAGGAGGACAGGTTTAAGCGTGCGGCTGAGGGTACAGACGACAGACATTGGGTAAAGAGCGGCGAGAGCGGAGGTGGAATTCATACGCATCCGCACGGAGGTTCCTTGACAGGCCGTGGATACAGGGTGATAACTCACGTCGACGCCCAAACATCTTCAATCTCCTATCCACTACGTTTGTATGCTCGAATGAACACCCATGGTTATGAATGCATAACGAGGGCTTAAAGACGACCTATACATAGCCGAGTCAGTCTCGTGCGAAGGCATGAGCGGGCTGCCTTGAATAAGTGGCTTCGAACGCGCAAGACGGAAGTGTCGACGAAGCGATAGATTGACTCTTCGCTGTAAGGATTGATAGATGGAAGATGGCTCACAAACTTGTGTAGTATCTCCGGATTACCCTAGTATTGGCGTCACGGCATTGAGCCCGGATAGGGAGGCAGAAAATACGTCTCGTACACTCCAAGCTCCAAGGGCGAGAACAAGGGTGAGTTTATTATTGGATTGATGATGGCGGGCGAAGTAAGTGAGGCACAAGATGCATTTCCTCGCTTGCAATTGGGGCACAAGAGCAGCACGAGATGATGAGGAGGGACATAGAAGGGACGACGGCAGCAGGAAAGGGAAGAAACGACAATTGAGCGCCGGAAACCCTGCTGACATAATGGGACAGCTGCCGGACTCCGAGGAAAGTCGCTCGGCCCTCCCCCTCTCCCGCACACCCGCACACATCGAAACAATAGCACACGCCGTTACAGGATCTGATGACTCAAGTACTCACCAGGAGGCCCATGGCCACGGACAGTGGGGCTGAGCCGAGGTACGCACGTCACGTGACAGAAGGCAGTCTTCGTCTCCGCGGCTCGCCGGTTGTCTCTTCCGATTGCTGCTGCCGGTCTTTGCCTAGCCTGTGCGTTCTCCTCCCCTCCTCCCAACAGGAACCTGTGTCTTCTCGCTTGGATAGACTGCACCTCCTGCCAGCTCTCTCCGTGCTCCCTCAGCATCGAGGGTGTACCCGCCACGCCCTCGTCCGATCCACAGGTCCGCTTGTCACTGCCCCTCTGGGCTCAAGACCTCCAGCCCCCGTCTACCACATCCCAATTATGCTTTTTCATCACCACTGCATCTCCTGAAAATGGGCTCCACTACCTCTCCTTCCGCAATGCTAATTGTATGTTGTATTTCATCCTCATCGATTGCGTTTCCGAGCTGACATATCCCTCGCTCGGATAGGAGGATCCATCGAGGGCTCCTCCGCCCTGCTCCACTACTACCCAGCGATGCCACAGGGCCTTTGTCTCGTATAGCAACGCAACATGCCCTGTTCCCGGACCCGTCACTTCCGTCGAAATAGACGTCATCACATCCCGATTCTACTGCTCAGCTACACGAGCACATGCTCCTGGCTCTTCGCCGTCATCGTCCCGCGCCACCCCGTCCTCCTCGAGAAGATCCTCTGGTTGAGCATACTTCGATATCCCAACGTGCGCCTTCGGGCACTACCTCCTCGCGCCGATGAACATTGGGAGGTTTACCGTCGCACAGGACGTGAAGATGTCGGGCGCATTGGATGTTATTAAAGGCGCTGGGTGCGAGGAATTGTGGGGAAGCTGCTCATACACGCGCTCAGTCGCGTAGTCGTCACATGTAAGTTTTTCAGTTCGTCCTTCCTTCTTTCTCCACCCTCCTCCCATGCGACCATCTACATACGCACTCCCGCCCGTGTGTTGTCGCGCTTTCCGCTTTTCAAGAACATGAACTGTAATCGTCTTCGTCTAAAGCAAACAGATGTTCTTGGTCTATGTCTTGTCTCGTGCGATGGCGGGCTTCACTCTCCCTTCGATACGGCCTCGATGATGCTGTCGCTGTGTCGTCTTCCTCATCTACTATTTTTCGCAATCTTAGCACGAAGCCCCCTCCCCCACGCGTGGACACCGCGTCATCCAGGTTATGTCGATACTCTTGCACCCGCATCGTCCTCACACACAACGATAGTGTTTTTGTTCGAGGGGGGGCTTGCCTTTCATCTCTGGCATGGGGCAGCCCATACGCGATCATCGGTACTGACATTCTTGGCCTTCCACCTCTATTATGCGTTCTAATGATGGCTTGCTTATAATATCTTTCTGTGCAGGTTTCGCTTGGTACTGCGGGAGCTTCTCCGCCATCTCCGCCCTCGCTTCACTCATACAAAGAATACACACATAGCGAAGGTAAGCCTGAGACGCCATTTTCGAATTGACCCTGCTGACCTCGTTCCGCCACACGGTCGCGATGACGTTCTCGTCACTAGAACGCCTCACTGGAGGCAACTGAAAGATCTTCGATCCCTTCGCACTTTCCCCCTTTCCCAGCCACAAGAAGTCGTAAGTGACAAAAGTGAGTTTATAGAATTGTCTCCATTACGAGGTTTTCTAACCCTAGCACATTGTGTGGTCGTCGTGGCGGTCTCGTCGCCAACCAGCTTCAATGTCCTCGACGGCCTCCTCAGCTTCTTCCCCCACGTGAACAACTTACGGAGAGTGCGCCGAGCGTCTTCACGCCCTCCTGTCCCTGGCCCGCGCTCAATGCATACTTGGGTGTTGCTTCCGCGCACGAATGAAACATCAAGTTGCTCGCTGCGCGGAGACTTGTCACAATCACACGACGCGCTGACGCACGACAACCGCATACTGCCAGCCTGCTCTCGGGCCTGACGCTCGATTCGAAGCGCGAAGGGCGGGTATCGCGCGGAGTTGGATGGGACAATGGGGTCTCTGCCCTACTCATGGGCCGCGGTGCCAGCCTTTGCTTGATGTGTCGAACGTATGTTCGCATCGCCTGTTCCCTGCGCATGTATACATAACCTTCAGTATATCCTAAATGCACTTTCATTTTGAAGCGCCGGCCAACGCAGTCGCGTGGGTCGCGGCGATCTGGATGGAAGTATACGTGTGTTTCCCCCTCTGTTACTTCTGTCACCATGTGGTCTTCATCGGCGTGAAAGAAAAAATATACTCGTTCGTTTTCACATAAAATGTGCCGTGCAGAATGAGTCGCCGTTCCACCTCGCGCTTCCTGTCGACGCTTCTTCCTAGCTACGTGGACAACATGACATCGTGCGATATCGTTACCTCGCGCCCCCGGATATCATTCTGTCCGACAGTGCTGTCATCCATACTGCTGTGTCCTGCGTGGCCCAAGCAGAACTTAGGTCAATGCGTCGATGCCCATCTGACATTGCTCTTTCCGCAGCTTCCCCTCAACCAGCCCTTCTCTGAAGTTTCGATGCGTGCTCATCGCTTGAATCGAGCCTGCAGAGGCGGCGCACGGCAGTTGGAAAGCGCGTACTGCTGCCTCCTCACCTCAGGTATTATCTAGAGAGCTGCGTTTCGTCATTGTTCAACTACACATATGAGTACAGTCCACTTGATTACTCATTCATTATATCCTCCCCTAGCTTGATGTGGCTTCTAAATACGAAAACCGCCATCCTTCGACGCTTCAATCGCCCGGAGGACGTCCCCTGAGGATATGCCATTCTTTCTCATATCTAGGGAAAGCCCGGGGAGGAGTACACGCTCCAATTGGTATAAACCGCAGCGAAGACGTGCGAGGAGAATGCCTCTCGCACTCGCATACAGCATATGTCGTCACATCGACATGACAAGCAGCACGGAGCTGATAGATGGAGGCGATCGATTCCATGTTCCAGTACTACTCCCTCTCCGACATGTGCTACGCCTATCTCTGGGACGTTGACGGTTCTTGTCTCACGACCACTCAGGGAGTTTTCCGGCCCGGAAGGAAACGACATCTGGCTTTATCGCCAGCAAGTAGTTACGTACTGGGATAGTATGAACTAGTGCCTGATACCAGTAAAAAGGATGCTTCCAGCTACGGTACAGGTGCCGCGTCAGGAGGGCCAGCTGTGTGGAGAGACCTGTGACTATAGTGCAAGCGGGCCCTAGCACCTGCTGTGCAGCCCGCGTGGTGGTGCCACATTTTGCTCGTCAGCGCCCAGTCACTGCCTACGCTGTTATCGGTGCTTCCATCTCTCAGTGGCTGAGACCAAGTCGAACCTGTCAATGTGCCGCCTTCCGCTTGCCGTTGCTCTTCTTACTTGATTCCGACCAGTCCGTCGCTGAGGTACAAGCACCACGCTCATCGCCTGATCTAAGCTTCCAAGAGCTTCCTTGCGCGCTCCGTCAACGGTAATGGTCGATGCGGGCACTCTGCGGCTCTACACTTACATCTGTGCTATTTTCACCTTGCTGTTCAACTTATGAAGCCCCATAAAGGTTGAAATAGCGACATGGGGTTTCATGCAATGCGTGAATGATTCAAGTCGTTCTTCGCCGAGTTCGGCACGAACGGGTATATTTGCTATATAGGTCCTACCCCGAGGATTGCCCTTACCGAATACGGCTATTTCGAGCTCCCGCCAAGCGGGCCTCCTCCGAGTCTCTCCTCTCTACACTTCATTCTCACTAGACTATAGCGGATAGTCGATGTCTACACTTTTTAGTCGAAGTCGATGCACCTGACTATGGACTACGCACGTGCTTCCGCTCCCCTCGATTACCTCGGCGGCCCTCCGTGACGCCAACATGACTTTCATCAAGAGTGTGAGAGAGCTAGTTAGAGGTCTACACATACTTTTTAGCAGAGCGTGTAGCACCAATACGTCACTTTGGCCATTTACAAACCCACACATGCCACGTACAGGTCTCATAACTCAGAGCGTATGCATGCAAATCAAGATCGTAGGCACTACACGCCCCGAAGTTCCTGTCACTGTCCATGTGCTACATTGAAGAGCTGTGCACGGCTGTGCGTGTACCTCCGGGCAAAGTCTTCATGGCTCTACACCAATGTAGGAGTCAACCCCCAACTCCTCCCTCGTGCCAGGCTATACCGTAGAGCATACCCTCTCAGTGTAAGGCCTTGAATTCTGTCGCTGTCAAATGATACACAATTGTATGTGTATGTTCTTGTTAAATTCTTTCTCCATATTGTTCCTCATCTAAGATTCCCTCCCCAGCACAATGTGGCTTCTCAATACGAAGACTGCTGTCCTTCACTACTTTGGTGGACCAGAAGACGTTCCTGGAGGATACGCAATTCTTTCTCATGTCTGGGGAAATCCAGAGGACGAGGATACATTCCAATCGGTGCAAGCCGCGGGGAAGACATTCGAGAAGAATGCTGCTCATGCTTTCGCTCAAAGAATGTCGTCAGCTAGGCCACCACAGTCAGCCGCGAGCAACCTGCATGATCTTGTCGTGGAGTTGTGGGAAACGGTACAGAAACAGGCGGAGATGTTGTCGACGCTGTCAGAGAGGGTGAGTCAGCTCGAGTCGGGATCTTGGCCAAGAGTAATTCCCTCCTACGATGGATTGCAAGAGCGGAATACAGGTGCCGTGCCCGTCGTAGGCACGCCGCCGCACTCCGAGGAAGCCGTTCCCACAGACCTGTCCTCCACCACCCCACACGACTCGAAGCTCATCTCAGAGAAGATCCGAAATTTCCTTATTCAGGCAAAAAAGGACGGTTACGACTGGGCTTGGGCGGACACATGCTGTATCGATAAGACGAGCAGCACAGAGCTGACGGAGGCGATCAATTCCATGTTCCAATACTACTCCCTCTCCGACATTTGCTACGCATATCTCTCCGATGTCCACGATCCTCTTCTCAAAGCAACTCAGGGATTTTTTCAGGAAGAAGTTGCCTCTCAATTTATCGCCAGCAAGTGGCACACACGTGGATGGACACTTCAGGAGCTCCTTGCTCCCAACAACGTCGTCTTTATGTCAAGTGACTGGACTGCCATTGGAGACAAATACGACCTTGCGGAAACCCTGGAGAAAGCAACCAACATCCCTCAGAGTGTTCTGCGTATGGAGGAGGACTTTACTAAGAAGAGTATTGCAGCGCGGATGTCCTGGGCGGCAAGGCGAAAGACGGCGCGAGTCGAAGATGAGGCGTATTGCTTGCTCGGGATCTTTGGCGTCAATATGCCTACAATATACGGGGAAGAGCGGAACGCGTTCTATCGCCTACAAGAGGAGATCTTGAAGGCGTCCACAGATAGCACTTTCCTTGCATGGGGATCCGATTTCCGAGACATGGAGATCTATGAATGCGAATTCATTGACTGGGAGGGGCTCAAGCTGTGGCGCCCTGCAACTTACTCCATGGAATCCAACCTGTCGAAGTATGCACTCGCACATTCATCCATACATTTTGCGTCGTCAGGTGATATCGAAACGGGGTATCTTGTGACAGATAAAAAGGTGAGCCTACTTGTAGACAATCACCACTGCGCACGGCCCCCGGTCGGACAACGCTGACACCTAATTGGGCTGTATAGAGACAATCAATACCTACTGGGTCCATGTCGTTCACAGTTACTCCGCTGGGCCTTCGTGCCACACTACCAGTGTGCAAGATCGTAGAAAGGCGCTACATTGCATTGATCGGATGCTCTCACAACTTCTCGCCGGTCTGCCTTATGCTACAAGCGGGTACCGCCGTCATGGAAAGCGGGCGGGGGATACCAGTATATCATTGCTTATCCTCAGAAAAAGACAATCATTGTATTCTAATCAGCCCGGAGCTCGCCTCCGAGCTCACATGGACGCTGAAGGACATCCACATCTCCCTTCGACCTCCCTATCGCCAAGGATCTATCGGCCCCCGGATGAATATCACCCGACTCATGGCTAGTTCGCCCGAGCGTCCATACCAGTTCACCTCAGCTGCTATTGGTAGATGGGAAAGATCTTATGAACGCCAGAATCGGGCACAAGGACTGGTGCTGTCGGATTTGCGGATGCCGCCCCTGCCTTGGACTGGATCACACCCGGTGGCCCTACTCTTCGAGTACCACACCCCCTTCGGCTTTTTCTGGGTAACACTTACGCTTGGTCGCTGCACCCTCCAATGCACCACTGATCGGCTCATGAAAAAAGGCGGTAACGCTTCCCTCCCTCGTACACCACCTTCGAAATCCTGTCCAGTCGGCCAATACTACGCGGTATTACACTCTCATCAACGGCGTGACACAGTCTGGAGGTCCGACGACCATTTCCCCGCCTCTAGACATACCTGTGCACGTGAACATTTGGACTTTTCACGTATCTCGGAGAATCCTGAGCAGGCTGTAGCATTGCGATCTATCCGGGGGCTGACCGTGATGTTCAAGTTTGATGGATCCCGTTGTGTGCTGCAGGACATGTATCAGAGTCATGCCCGCAAATAGAGGATTGATACGGGGTTGCTTGTATGGGGATCATGGCATAAATATTGTATCTCATCGTTAGTATCAGTAATCATAATCATGGCATGAACCAGGCTCGGAAGGGACGTCAAGGAGAGGACCAGAGACAGAGGTGGGTCAGCAGGCGATCGTGATGCCACCTACACAGCGGGCTCGTGATGCACATCCAGGGCGGCCGGCCCCGCCGCGATGCAGGAAAACCGTGGTCCGAAATGCAACCTACTTCACGATCCGCGCCTGGGCTCGTGCGGTACGTCTCTCGGCCGGTCGTTAAGGATACGGAGTACCAGTAAGTAGACTAAAGGGATAGCGTGTCGCTGATCATCTTTGTCTCTACGCCGGGGACGACCGAGGCACTAGTCATTTTTGATGTGTCACGGCTGTCTAGATCCTATCTACACATTTCCCATTCCTCACTTGTGGTGGCCTAAGTTACGAGGTAGTTTAAACGTGTTTATTGTTACAGTGTAGGCTCGCAGATGTTTGATATACATTTCCCACTGTCATTTGAAACTACACTGAACAATTGGACGCGTAGTCTACTCTTGAGGCGCGTTGGCTAGTAGCAGCGGAGACATAGGCTACTCCCAGGGAACAGTATGAGTGGCCATTTGAGATGACGGTAGAGTCCTGAGCGACTTGCGAAGGCGCACGGCGTCCTGTAGACCGCTATGTCCAGGTGTAGGGGCGCTTGCGGCGGCTGGAGATCTAAAAGAACGACTGGCCAGGAGAGAAGAGTTGAGTCTTAGGCGAGAACGCACGGAGCGCTGCAGGTCTACTGCAGTGCTTATGACAGCAGCAGAGGATGCGGACCGGCACAGTGATAAGCGCGAGTGACAATGCGAGAGAACGGCGATGACGGAGGGGGGGAGCCTCAGTGTATTGCGAGTCTGTACAAAGTAGTCTGCCCATCGCTTCAAAAGGTCATACTGCAAAGGCGATGACACATAAGCCAACTTGTGAAGCAACACGGAGCTTCACATACATTCTGGGAGAGGAGAGACTCGTCCGATCCTGTGACTGAGGCGTATGCGAGCATCATGATAAGCATATTGCCCGATTCTGCAGTGCTACCTCATGTGTATTAGAGGACCACATACCGAGATTAGGAGACGCGTATAATAGTCTGACTCGCGCATCTTGAGACTCAAGCACAGATACCAGTATTGGCGCGCACAGCGACGCGTTTGAGCAAACACGGCGGGCATATGGGAATTTTTGTTGATGGGAAAGGCACGTGATGCATGTGACAGGCAACCGACATCCTACCTTTCCCGCGGTTTCAAGCCTTTTCTGTGGCGCGAAAGGCTTGGAGACGTAGAGGGCATCAAGGAAAAAGTGGTCGAGCTCCGGAAACTTTGGCCACTGGACTCGAGTGCACGTGCGAGAAGGGATGGGCGCCTGAGCTCCGTTGCTGAGGTAATGTGTCAATTTGCCGGGATTTCCCCGTCGGTCGCCTTTTGCCATCCAACGGCCGTCTCTCTTCGCTGGGGCGACGCAGCAGCAGCTCTCTGCGAGCGTCGTGGGCGACGTGTCTCCGCCCGCGCTCCATCAGCTTATCTTTCCCTGCTTTCGAGCGGGACCTGTGGCCCCTCGCTTGCCGCCTATGCTGCTCTTCCCGTCAACCCTCACTACACTCCCCTCCCCTAATGTCTAGGGCGCGCCCGCCATTCCCTCGTCCTGAGGAACAGCCACGTCCACAGCCCACTCCGCTCCTCATCTCCTCGAGCGCAAGACCTTCGGCATTTCTCCCTCACACTGCCGTTATGCTCTTCCCCTACCCGGCCATCTCTTGCACCTGGACTCCGCAACAGCCCCGTGGACTGCAGACACCCCGGCAGTATCATACATGTTCCATTTGTCGCATTGAGACTATTGTCGACGTAAACGAGTGAATACACGCGTTCGCATTCAGATGACCTGCTGCGCGGGGAGAGAGAGCCTGCGTATCCCTGCTTGGAATAACTCGAACCGCATGGTCGTCACGACGTCGAAGAGCGACGGGGCCTGTCGGACGCAGCGTAAGCAATGCCAGAAACGCGCGAATATATTTGAACTCAGGCGACATGTACATCGCTATTGTCCTAATCGCCAATATTTCTTGAAGAGAACAAGCGGAGGCAAGGAATGGAGTGGGAGACCAGAAATTAGAGCGGTATGCCGTGGGGCATCTACATTGTCAGCGCGTGCAAGACACTGTATGTCCAGGGATGCACGTCGGATAGGGCTGTCACATGTGGGGGGAGATCGGCTGAGAATCAAGCATACAGCTAGTGAAGGTGGAAAGTGGGATACTGGGTCAGTATACGTTGGCACTAATGAGAAGCGTGCGCCACAAAACGGCAGATGCACCATGCCAACGGAGCAATATCGAGGAGGCAGCGTTGAGCGAGGTGACGGACCACTGGGACCAGTGGAACCATGGCGCCACGTACGGAGTCCCACAGGCGCACGGCATTTGTCAACGAAACCACCACGATCATCACAGCGTGCGGCCCTTGTCGCTGCCACCCACGCTCCGTAATCATGCGTGCTTCTCGGGGATAGGCTCCGAGCAGAACCTGTCAGCCTGTCGTTACGCCACAGCTCACAAGGTGTTGTTCCTCCTGCTCGCTTCCAACGAGCCACTTCCCCATATTCTTCCACCGTCGCGTCCGGCCATCGCCTGAACCAAGCCTCCATGAGCTTGCGCGATCCGTAGGTCGACGAGATTAATTGCGACATGCAATGTGCTCCTGTATGCTGACGGCTAGTCTCGCCTCGCTGCTCAGATCAAGCTATGACGCTGCGGTGGTTGAAGCCACGGCAGCAATGAGCGCGTTGGAGATCATACGGTGCATAGGTGATTCAAGTCAATCTTCGTCAGGCCGCCCATAGGTGGGTGTTTCCCCAAAGTGGCGAGCCAGTGGGTCAATTAGCTCATCTTTCTTCCAAAAGTTCCGTGTTATCTCGGTGGCTTTCGTGATCCACATACTTCTAGCACCATGCGTTACCCTTACACACTCATCGAGGCTCCCGCTATATCGCTTCCAGTGGCTCGCCAAGTCGGTTTCGTTATATCGTGTACCGTATATGGTGTGACCTCAGCCCTTCGAGGATATTTTTAACTGCAGGTCCAATCAGATGAGCTAGTCTCACGGACATGTTTCCAGCGGCGGCGTGATCTGACCATTAGATTTCTCCACATACCCCCGATGCTCCACGGATCACGCCATCTGTTACACAGTGCAGGCTACTAAAAGTCTACTAATGGGAGCGGTATGGGTGGACGAAGAAGGTATATGTCTCTGTCACTGTTGACGCGACCGAGGTAACAGGATGGCCGTCTCCAGATTTATGGTAAGTTCTCCCCAAGCTCCGAAATTAGGGATTTGTTCAAGTGGAGCACGCTTTCACGACGGCGTTAGCAGCTTTTTCTACTCGCACTGATAACGCTGCTCTCATAGGCACCAACTTTTCCAAATGCTAAGGACCGCATGCGATAAGAGACACAGGGCTAAGAGCTTCGCCGGGGCTACAGCACAGTTACCGCGGCGGATTGATCACACATTTGTTCTGCGCGTATGCATGCGTGCAATCACTCCACCAAGGATATTCGTTCATGTCGAGTACACCGGTAACTGTTTACCGGAGATCAGCCTTCTTCTACATGTCGAGTGCCTTGTTGTGTTTGTCGTCTTGTTCCACTCTGATCATACCCGTGAGGCCAAATGCGTGTACCGGAGTCACTTTCCCACTTCAGTGTCATGATCGAGGACTAGACCAAGAAGCAAGCGCCTCTACTGTATGTATGTATGTCTTATCTAGCAGTGCGGAGACCCCAAGATGATATCTTTGGCCCGACGCCGTCTCTTTCTTCGCTTACAACATTGGGTCGGTAGAGCCGCCGCATGCTGACCCTGCAGGACTCGTCTGGGGAAACTTACCAAAACTTGAATTCGAAGATTAATGGTTCGGCTTTGTATAATAGACGATCGCGAGCCGTATGTATACGCCGTTGTAGATACGTCTGGGGAGGAATGCACGCCCTGTATCACATGGCCCACATAGAGCGAGTCGATCTTGATTCTTCAACGAGGCGGAGCCCCACTGATTGGAAGAGCCATTATGAACGCTGAGCACGCGCCTTCCACTACTTTTAAGATCCGCACCTCTTCACCGCAGCATGATGAATCATTTGACCCTTGATGCCTCACCGACCCCACGTTCATGCTGTTTGCCTATCCATCAACCGCGCATCTTCCCCTCCAACAGAAGTCACTCCTACTCAACGGTTGCCCCACTTGTGCCCCACTCGTCCTCCCAGCTAACTTCGCCTCATACATCCGACCACCTCAGTCCGTTGGCGCCTCGTAGTCTTTCTCCACTATCAAAGTTCACCCACAAGGACACAAAGGTACGTCCATGAGCTGTTATAAGATTCAATTTCCTCACTCTGTTCCTCCGTTACTAGTACAATGTGGCTACTCGATACCAAGACTGCCATGCTTCACAAATTCGGCCGCCCGGAAGACGCACCAGGAGGATACGCTATCCTGTCGCACGTCTGGGGTAAGGAAGAAGAAGAAGACTCTTTCCAGAAGGTACAAGACGCTGCCACGCGCTTCAAGGACATTGCTACACCCACCTCCGAGTCGCAAATTTCGGCAGCTCCATCCACACATTTAAACCCGAGAACGACGGATTCCGTAAACCCCGAAGTTCAACAGCAGGAAGCAACGGAGGAACAGGGGGATCCGCTTCGTGGAACATTGCAGGACTCGCTCGGGAACAATTCAAACACGGCTCGAACTCGGCCAGAGGCTCAGGCGCAGGCCACATCGCCCCGCGATCTCGTATCTCCAAAGATTCGTAACTTCCTCATCCAAGCCGAGACAGAAGGATACGAATGGGCGTGGTCCGACACGTGCTGTATCGACAAAACTAGCAGCACAGAACTCACAGAGGCGATCAACTCCATGTTCCAATACTACTCCCTCTCTGACGTCTGCTACGCTTACCTCGTCGATGTGCCCCCAAACACCTATCCCGAATCTGAAGCCAAATTCCGTACCAGTAAATGGCATGAGCGAGGATGGACCCTTCAGGAGCTACTAGCACCTCGCAACGTCGTCTTCATGTCCAACAATTGGACACCCTTCGGAACCAAATACACGCTCGCCGACGAGCTTGAAGGAGTGACCGGGATACCATCACGCGTTCTGCGTCTTGAACAGGACTTCACGGCGGAGAACGTCGCCACGCGCATGTCTTGGGCAGCGGAGCGGAAAACGACGCGTGTCGAGGACGAGGCGTATTGCCTTCTTGGGATATTTGGCGTAAACATGCCGACAATCTATGGAGAACGCGAAAACGCGTTCTACCGGCTCCAGGAAGAGATTGTAAAGACTTTGGTGGACACGACTTTGCTTGTATGGAGTACAGATCCCTCGGATACCGTCCACGTTGAAGACATGTCGACCCTCCAGTCCATGGCCACAAAACCAGGGGACCAGCCACTGCAGCATGCGTATGCACCCTCGCCCAAACCCTTCTCGCGTTCCTGGGGACTTAATACCCGACAGTCCTCCTGGTTGAACGCACACGATAACGTACGTACACCGATCTTCACTCGAATGTTCACAGTTTGGATGACATGTTATCAACCTACCCCTTTCGGTGCCCGACAGGATGACCCTTCTTCGACTCTTATTGGCCCCAGCACATTCACGGTCACTCCTTTCGGGCTTCGCGTCACTCTCCCAGTTCTTGATGTTGCGCAAGGACGTTACATTGCATTCTTAGGTTCTTTTATGATTCGCCGTTTCAGCTGGGAGAAATACAATATGGTGACTGTGTGGCTCACCCTCCGGACCGCCAACATTACAGCACCAATAACTCAAGGACAGCCACCTATATACCACTGCTCATGGCCTGGGTCCCCTCGGTGCATCACTATTTCCCCAGATTTTTCCTCAGAGCTCGGGAAGATATCGAAGTCAATGGACATCCACATCTCCCTGCGTCCAGTCTACCGCGAGGGTGCCTTGATGGGCCCTCAGAATATCATTTCCCAGCTCATGGCTAGCTCTCTACAACGCCCATTCCATTTCAAACCATTTTCCATTGCACGATGGGAAAGAGACTACAATATCAAACTATTTGATGTGAAACCTCCACCCTCTCCTTGGACCAAGTCATCAAAATCTCCAGCAATTCTCATCTTTGAATGCCCGGTAGACTATCACAGGTTTCACACCACGGTCTGGATGATCCTCGTGGTTGGATACTGTTCCAGGAGAACGTCATCAGGAAGCTCCAACCTCCATGGCGACATGTCCTACGCGTCTGTCTACTATTATTTCAACGGCTATCAAGAAGTGGAGTCATTCATTTCAGCTTATGAAGATAAACACGATTGTAAACTCGATCACCTCTCTCAAATTCAATGCCAAAAGGACGCCGCATCCCATTGTCATGGTAGAGATCAAAGCAGCGTTGGGATCATCCATCTGGAGCCACGGCAGCAGCAGCTGGAGCCACTGCGGATCCAACTGCAGGACGCGGTGGAGGCGGGGGCGGCGGAGCTGGCGGCGGTGGAGGCGGAGCTGGCGGCGGTGGAGGCGGTGTACGCGACGATGAAGGCGACGATGAAGGCGGCGTGCGCGACGATGAAGGCGGCGGGCGAGGCGATGGAGGCGGCGCTGGGCGAGGCGGCGGAGGCGGTGGGCGCGATGGGGGAGGCGGTGGGCGCGGTGGTGGAGGCGCTGCAGGGGCTGCAGGGGCTGCAGGTGCTGCAGGTGCAGCGGATGCTGCAAGCGCTGCAGGGGCTGCAGGGGCTGCAGGTGCTGCAGGTGCAGCGGATGCTGCAAGCGCTGCAGGGGCTGCAGGGGCTGCAGGAGCTGCAGAAGCTGCAGAAGCTGCAGGAGCTGCAGGAGCTGGGGCAACGGCGGCTAGGTTGCAATATTTGGTTCCACCAGAGGCAACCAATGGGCCATATCGGGACATCATGGTTCGAGGTGGACATTAGAAGCAGTGTACTATAGTAGGTTTTTCTGGTGACGTTGTGACGGCCTTGCTGGTTGTAGTTATCTATTAAACTCATGTGCTATGACCGCCAGGAGTGTGGTAATGTTCATGTGTCACTTGATGTGCGACTTAACCAGGATCCTGCATTAGCTCATATGGCACGTATTTAGGGTAAAAAATAAAATGTTGCAAGGTGCCTCAGAACGCATCAAAACTCCCATGTTTCGATTGGCCTCTGGGATCCGGTACGGGAACTCGTAGGGATGAAAAGACACAGTAAACAAAACTCGCGTGCACGAAATCCCACAGGCATGCAACTCGCAAGTGAGAATACTCACTAGTAAGAAAAATTACAGGTACCCAAACTCAAAAGCACAAAAACTCCCAGGCGCGAAAACTTGCAAGCAGAGAAACTTGTACAGGTGGGGAAATGCGGAAGTCAGAAAAGTTGCAAGTTGCGTAACTTACAAGTCAGGAAACTTGGGGATGGTGCCAAAAGCGATTATCCTAGGACGTCTCGAAAATGAATAGATCGTGGTGATAGAGAACGAGGGGAGTCCGAGGTATTAGCTTCAGTACTAGTCTGTCGCTCGCGAGTAAGCTGTCCTCACGAGAACTTTGATCGAGACTGGTGTGTCCCCTATGCGCCGGCCCGGGTACCCCCAGAATACTGCCCTTACATTATTCTTCTGGAACGTGTGACTTGTCAACTTGTGACTTTTCCAATTGCAACTTTTCCCATTTGGGAGTTTTTCCACTTGGGAGTTTTTTCCACTTGGGAGTTTTCCGACTTGCGATTTATTTGTCTTCCCCACTTGTGAGTTTCCTCACTTGTGAGTTTGCGACTTTTCCTCACTCACTTGCAACATTGCTCCGCCCTTCTACAACTTGCCACGAAGTTCCGTTCTTCGTAAGGGAGAACATCGACACCGACAAGTCAGCTTGTTGATTCTGATCCAACTTCCTGTTTCCTGTGCATCTCTATTTATTACCCACAATACGAGCCACAAGCTCATGTCATCTGGTAACCAAACTTTAAATTAACACAAGAGAAGCCATCGCTTCGCTCCGGCGGGTTAAAGGTATCAGGTTGAGATTTATCACGGTCATAGAGCCAAGTGATAAGCAGGTTGAAGCTATCTACACCTGGGACTCAGGAGAGGAGCAGGGGTCGAGGCAGATGCTGTGGCGATGTAGATGCATAGTGTCCGAGGCATTGGTAGAAGTAGACTGACTGAAGGGGGTGGCTTGTGCGGCACAGATACAGGTCATTGACACGCGCTTCGTAAGCTCCAAGATCTGGTCGATGCATTGCATTTACTAATTGGTCAAAGGACGGAAGGTCGGGGGCATGGCTCGAACAGAAGGGTCAGATCTCAGCAGGCTGCGTCATGCGGCGGATTAAGCGCCCGGCCAAACACGAGCACACAAAGTCGCGGCATAACTTTTACTATATGGTTTATCCCTGAACCCCAGTCAAAACCCCGCGGACGAGGATCGATTTAGGCGGATCAGGGCGGATCAGGGCGAACCAGGGCGGATCTCATACTCCACAATCCGCCCTCCTTCGCCCTCATCCACTCCCATCCACCCCCATCCATGGGGATGTACCCTGCAGTAAACTATTGCATCAGGGTGTATTGCCCTGATTCTACACGCATCCCCGGTCTTTCACACAGATACTGGTAGCTAGACCTTGGAAACAATATATTTCGTCTCGTTACCACGTGACTACAACGCGCGCACGATACCTGCACCCGCGCGCCCTACACCCGCGCGCCCTACACCCACGCGCCCTCCTCGCGCCCCCGCTGCCCACGCAGGCGCGCTGCCCGAGTCCCCTGCTCGCGACGCGCGCCCCTGCCCCCCTGCGCCCCTGCGCCCCTGCGCCCCTGCGTCCCTGCCTGCGCGTCTGCGCGTCTGCGTGTCTGCGTGTCTGCGCCCCTGCGCCCCCTGCGCTCCTACGCCCCCTGCGGCCCTGCGCCCCCTGGGTTTGTGCCGCGCCGTATCGCTGCGTAAGAGAGTGAGCGCGTAGTACACGCTGTACAATAGGAGTGGTGTGCTCACCCTGGGTCTCCGTCTACTCGCTCGTGCCTCCAGCCTGGCTCATGCCAGGATCGCCCCCGGTCTCTTGCTCCTCCGCGCTTCCGGCGCCTGCACCCGCGTTCTCTGGCACTGCTTTCGCTTTGGCCAGGTAGTGCTAGCAGACGTGGCGTAAGCATCGTTACACAGTAGCGTTCGTGCAAGGCAGGTAGAGGCACGATACTCGGATCGTGTAAGTGAAGATGAGCAGGCGGCCACCCTCCGGCCGAAGTCACTGAGCAGTAACAACGGGCCGAAGGCATCTTCACACCAAGGTCAAGGACTATGGTGTCCTGTAGTATAACACTATGAGTAGAGGGACGTACCTTTCTCGCGGTTTGGTTCATCTTCTTGTATACTGCATCCCATTCGTCGCTAGTACCTTTGCCGACCTTCTCGTGGTAGTACCAGTACCGCGCACAAATGGTTCTGTGGGAAGCGCGTCGCGATCAGTAATGCGGAACGCGCTCCCAAAAGCAAAGGGATATACTTGGGTTTATCGCTTGCGGCAGCCACCGGAGGCCACGCCGCGCCCTTGGGGATGGGGCGCGGCTTTGGTTTGGGTTTCTCTGCAGTAGGAGGTGCCGCGGGGATGGTGGCAGTGCCCGCATCTCCGCGCGCGGGCGACGCTCGTTCGACCATAGTGCGCATACGATTCAGATGCGCCGACATTCTCGTCGTGCCCGCGAGACCTTGTATGCTGTGAAAGTCGTGAGTATGGCAACTTGAGTTGTGATGAGGAAATAGATACATGGGAGTGCTTGGCTGTCGGTTTGGAACGCATATATTCAGTCAGTAGCCATGGGTATGTGAGCGGAGCACTCACTACAGTCTGCGAGGGGGGTACTTCCCCCTCGGGGGGAGGGGAGGTGCTAGTGCCGCGCGAGGTCGAGATGTCAGGTGCGCGCGGGGGAGTGTTCCCGCGCGCGGGAGCGCTAGCTGGCGCTGCGCGCGCGGCAAGCGCCCCCGCGCGCGGGTTGGGCGATGTGGTGCCCGAGCGTGTGGAGGCCTCCGCGCGCGGTGCTCGGTGGATCTCCCCCTGGCAAGCCTGTATGAGATCATTAAGGTCGATGTCAATAGCTGGGTCGGGGTGCGCGGGGTGCGGGGTCTCGCGCCCCGCGTCGGGTGGGGGCGCGAGATCGCGCGCCCCCTCGTTTGAGTATGTATCCTGCGCGTATAAATCTTCAGAGTCGCTCCCGTGTTCTATATATGTTTCCTGGATGTCCATATTGGATGCCGCGCTGGCGGAGGCCATGGGCATAGTAGTGTCATGCACGCGCGCGAGTTTGTGTCCTTGTTCGAGAGGGTCAGCGCACGCGATATCAAAGTGTGTTAGGAAATACCGCGTTTCCGTTTCCTCGGCCTCGAGATGTCTGTCGCATCCGGTAAGGACTCCTCCGCTTCTCGCTTATGTTCCTGCTTGATGCGATTGCTGCGCCATTTTGAGTAGAGTAGCTGTCCCAAAAGCTCGGGGACAGCGTTGTGTTCCCCGAGTTGACATTCAGGGTAACGCGCGCGGAGGTAGGTGTACATAGCTTGTTTAAACTCGGGGCTGGCGTCGTTGAACCAGTTCATGGGCATGACATTGTCTACTTGCCAGGAGCGACAGAACTCGCTAAACGACTTGCGTATGGCGTCGGCACGATGTCCGTCGACCATCGTACCGTCTGGGTGGTAAATGAATGTGAGAGACACATTAATTCCAAGTGCCATGCGCGCGCGGCCCTTGGTTCCCTTCGACTCGCCGATCGCGGTGGGCTCATTCTTCCGCGCTCCCACGGCTGCCTTCATCTCGCGAAGGGTCCAAAAGGGTACCTGTGGGAGCGCGACGAGGTAGGTCAGCGAACCAAAAAAGTTTGAGTTCTCTCACGGCGGGGAAGTCCTTCCTATATCGAAGGCGGTCCTCATAGATCCCTGGGAGTATTTCCCGAAAGTGGGAGGAGTCCTGGGGTTCCGCTGGTGGTGTTGGGGCATTCATAGTCCCCGCGAGGTGCCTGGTAGAACGCAAAATAAATATTAAGGGCGCATATAGCCACCCTACATACCTTGTCAAGTGCTTGAGATGAGCGCTATGGCACGGGTGTAAGCTCAGCGGATACAATAACCAAAATGGGCTCACAGTATCTCCGTTTGGGTCTCCTCTAGGTGATCGAGGCGTCTGGTAGCAGCTTCCATCGCGTGCGCAATGGAAGCTGTGCTGATGAGATGCCCGGCCGGCTGGAACGAATAAGATTAGTTGTCGGTGTCGAGTAGGTAGCGAACAGACACATACGGAGGAGCTTCGAGGGTTCTCTCCGAAAGGGTTACTGCGGTATGGTGTCGAGGCACCCGAGTTGTGAGGAGTATCGAGACCCGAGAAACCTTGCTGATTTGCGAAGGTGTCATTTTGGCTTGCAAATTGGGTTGGGGCGGGGGATGGCATATGGGGAGTATGCAACGTCGAGGGGAAGGTGAAGCTAGAAGACATCATGGCGCCAAGAGAAGAGAGGAGAAAGCAATGAAAACGACGATGAAAATGAGTGGGGGCGGGTGAGCCCTATGACGCAATGGGCGCAAGAAGGGCGCGTCGCAGTCAGGTCACCTGACCGCGACGCGTCCGTGGGGTCTGGCTGGCCGGATGGTACCGTAAGGTACGCCTCCCTCGTCTCATGTCATCGCTTGTGTAGTGGTACGCTGCCACCCACACTCTGTTCTTTGTGAGCTGGTGCCAGTACCACTGTCTGTACGATCACGATCTACCATCTAGTTCTTCAAGTTGCCCAGAGCACCGGGGACGCGCACACGTGCTATGTCAGTGCGTTAGTGCGACGCGATCACATGGGCGCGGGAAGACAACACAGGGGGTGGCAGATGCTCCGTCTCTCTTGCGCACCCTCTAGAGGCCCACCCTATGAATAAAAAAGCAATATTATGTGCTGTACACCACTGTTTACCTTACATATCTTCACCGTTTTTTCTTCTCGCGGTCGTAAGTCGTAGTTCACGAGCTCGATGACATCCCCACCTCGTCGAGCGCTTATTATAACAATACACACACGACTAACAAAAGTGTTACATATTTACTCGTCTAGACATCCCCTTGGTCAACCGCAGGGTCGTCCTGTTCTTCTACTCTACCAGCCATAAAAGCCACCTCGAGACCAGGCTTCTCGACAACAAAAAAACGCTGATCATATGTATGTCCTGTGGGAGGGACCGCGGGGTCAAGATGGCAGCGAGGAAGTGGCACCATCCCAACGACGGACAGGATGTCTGTCGCTCGGATCACCTCACATGCCCTCTGCCCCTGATAGAAGCACCCCATGAGCGTGAATGCCGACTCCTCTAGTAGTGCCTCGTCTGGTGCCGTAAAAACGGAGACCGCCGCGAGTGTCATCAGGCGTCCCTCGCGAAGCGAGAGTTGGAAAAAATACAATACTTCGACGAACCGTTCTCCCTCCGGGCGCGCCACCTAGGGCTGTATAAGAAAAGGGATGAAGATATAAAATAGAAATTTACTTACCTTGACCATCCGCGCGCGCCGCGGTGTTTTTCCTCGCTGCTCCGCCCATACCTCCCTCCACGCGGTTCGCGCGATCTGCAGGTTGGGGAGGCGCAGGCGGCCCCATCGTGTAACATATGGGTTCCAGTCCTGTGCGACCTCAATGCCGTTTTGTTGTAGGAAACGGAAGAGCCCGGCGCGCTCGGCCACGGTCATGACGCGCGATGTGTTGTCCGTGGGGTGTAATAGAATGTAATCAGGGTGGTCGGGGATAGGCTGCGAGTATCGGGAGGGAGGGGGGGCATGGTTGAAGTCAGGATACATGGCCTTGAGCGCGCTGCCCTGTGCGCGGCGCAGAGCGCGTTCAGAAACATTCGCATATGGTGTGGCGTCCTGACGGATCTCGCGAGTGATGTTTCCGATGTAATTTTCGATGGTCCACTGAGAGAAACAAGCGTGGGGGCCTGCGCGCTGAGTCTCGTCTGCTGTGTGAGAAAAGACGTGTATGCTCGGGCGCACGAAATGGAGGCGATCAACGCGCCCTTGATAGTAGAGCTCCTCGAATTGAACGTAAAATTGATGCTGGGCCTCGTGCGCCTCGGTGAGCTGTTGAAGGGAAATCTTGCGTTGCACGATGATTCGCGCTGAGAAGACGAGAAGACAAAAATGATGATAATAACGAGGGGGGAGGATGGGGCGGAGCAGCGCTGGCATAAGACCGTACACATACAGATTGTACTCCCAGGCCTTGTATCCGCTGTTGATCTTCTCAGCGGGATTTCTGGGGGGGCGATCAAAGGAACCGGGGAGGTACTGCGCGGCAGAGGCGACTTCGGCGCCGTGTTCTCTCCACAACCTTGGCTGGTTATGGAATATTGCAAAATCCCAGGTGGTGCGGTCGTCGGCACCGTCGCAGGGCATCGTGCCCCGGAACAGATCTAGGACCAGCTGGGCGAGGTTGAGACATACCAGGTGCATAATATCCAGTGGGAATCCGCGAGGAACTCCTAGGAAACGCGGAAGTCCGCTGAATATTGTCGGCTTGACAATTCCGGTGGTGAGGCGGTTCCTCACGTACGCAGCCTGAGTCTGCGACGCTTCGACGGTCCTCAGGTCTTGTGTGTACTGTGTTGCGCGAGCTTGGTAGTCTGGGGGAGCCTGGATGTCCAGGGTGATGGTGGGATGGTCGTCGGGCACTCCGTCCTCGGCGCACCGCAGAGCTGGATAATAGTGGGGACGGTTTGGCTTGTGGCGGCCAGGTTGGCCGCAAAAAATTCTACATCCTTTGCGGCCATGGTGCCCAACGCAGCCGTTTACCGCTGCCATCGCCGGAGAGTCCGCGCCCGCAAAAAGGTCGTATGGAAAATCCCGAAAGATTTCCCGAGTATCCGCAGCCCAGATGGGCAGGCCCTCGCGCATGAGGGCAGCAAGATGAAATAGCCCGGGGAAAAGAAATGATTCTAGGTTGCTGGGGTGGTTCGGGCCGCCTATAACGCCTCCAGGAAGGACATACCGCTTCTGGTAGCGGTGAGTGACAGGTAAGTCGAACAAAACCCAGACATAAAACCAGCAGTCGGACTGCTTATTCTTGTAGAGCTGCGCACCGTCGATAGAAAACATAAGGACTGTGTCGTTGTCGGAGATGGTGCCGTCCTCGACTAGTGCGAGATAGTCTGAGCCATGGTAGAAATCCTCAAATATCTTCGATCCGTTCCCACTTCGACGCGCCTCTAGAATGCGCCGTGTTTCCGTCGCGCGATGGCGCATCAGCCTGGCGTTCTCCGGGGAGGACCACATCGCCTGAAGTTGGGGACCTAAGGGAAATGTACAGAAAGTGCGCCGCGGCACACGCTTCTGCCGCGGGGTGTCGACAGGCTCGTACCGTGCCTCGCGGCACATAGGGCAGGATTCCATGGTCGCGAAAGGGCCTGTGAATGCGAGGCAAGTGTTGACGCACATGTCCTCTCGGAGTGCTGTGATTCCAGTGACCCGCGCGAGGAGTTTTTCGGCCTGGTGAAAGGGTGGTATGGTGCTGGCACCCTCGTAGTGTTCCTGGAACGCTGCGCGCATGTCCGTGTAAGTGTCCCCAGTAATACTTCCACGCGCGAGGAGCATGCGAAGCGCGGCGCGCGCGTCACGATCGAGTGGGGGGCGCGTCTCTGCGACTGGGGAGGTGAGTCTTGTCAAGGTGTCTGTGTCCAGACCTGAGTCCGCGAGACGTGCTGTCTTGAGCTTCTGAATAAATTGTTGCGCAACTTGCAGCTCTTCAATGCTGGCTGTGGGATTTGCGCCGATATCCTCTGTCCGTCCTGCTTCTGGGTCAGGGTCGTTGTCGTCCGTCACGGGAGGTCTGTACTGAAGCCGCTCCAGAGCAGTCAAGTTCCCCGCGAGGGCTGACACTGGCGCAGCGGGCTGAGGGGTCGATTGAGTGCGCGCGCGCAGGGAGGTGGTACTGTGAGGCATAGACGGGCTAGGTGGGATCTGTGGAGGAGAAATCGGGACCGCGCGAGGGGGAATCCCTGCCTGTGGGGGGAGCGCAGGGGCAGCAGGAGCGCGCGCGCGCACCATGGCAGGCTCTGCGCGGGGTGGCTGGGGCGCCGCACCTCCAGGGGCATGCGTTAAGAGACCTTCGCTCGACGCCTACAATAAAACTGTCATTTAATATGCCTATAATCTACATTCTAACTCACCTGCGCGGCGAGTGTTTGATCATGCGAATATTGCAGCGACGCCAGGCTGCGACTAGCTCTTGACTGATAAATACATAAGAATGATTTCTCATAGGGAGTTCAAAAATCTACCTGCGTGCCCATGTCGGTTTCACGCGGGGGCAATGCCCGAGCCGCGCTAGAGGCCGTGGATAATGGGATGGGCTGCATGAAAAATATTAAATTTAGCTACATACAGGATGTGGGGCACATAGGAAACAGATACTACTCTATTCGATACCGGGGCCGACCTGGTGGGCTGCAAAAGACCAGGCGGAGTGGGTTGTGGCGGGCGACCGGGCCAACGTGGGGCATTTGCTATGTTGACCTGCTTTGGGTCAGGGTCACTACATATGCCCAATGAAATATTGGGCGAAATGACACACTTGCAGTGTATTGACTGTGGAACCTGCTTGAAACCGTGCACCTGAGCCAGCATCGGTGCGCGCGCCACGAGCGTGAGGCTCACCGCGCGCACTGGGTGCCGCGCGAGCGCTAGGTGCACCAGGTCTGGTAGGTGTTGCGCGAGCGCTAGATGCCCCGCGGGCAGTAGGTGTCCCGCGTGCGCTAGTCGCGCCAGGTGCGCCCCCCCGAGATGCTCCACGCGTCGTGGGGTTTTCGCGCTCTGGTTGGGACATTAGGAGGAGCGAAGGGAATTAAAACATACCAGCTGCCCTTATACGTACCATTCTATTGGACCCGTGCATTATGCTACCGGGCGAAGACACTCTTCTTGGCTACCGACGAGAGCATGGCGAGTGCCTGGGGCCCGTGACACTCTATTATCTCACTCGAGGTGGGGTGGTATGAAAGCGTCGACATTTCACGATAGCTGGCTTTAGATTAACAACTACAGTCTGCACCTAACAACCTCACAAGACTCGACTAGTGACCCACATCGGTGTGCTCTTGTTAGTGACAGGAAAGTGGACTCTACTGTAAGATGTATGTGAACCTCCAGCCCCACACCACTGTCGTCTGGAAGTCCGCGCCGAGCGTGGCGTGCACTGATACTACAGTTCACGCATAATACTATTGCACTAATATCCAACAAAGTGTCAGCACACGAGCATCCGAGCCAGAGCGCAGGGGTCTCCGCCATCCCCTCGTGCGCGCGGGGTCGCGCGCGGCGCGTGGCCCGCCGTGTGCGCGCGCGCGGTAGGACAAGTTGCGCAGTAGGAGGGGCGGAAGGGGTATAAGGCATGCTATTTCTACTCGTTGCCCTGGGCTAATGGGGCCGCGCACTAGACTACCGGGAGAAGAGAACAAGGTACCGAGCATGTTATCAATGTGCCTGTGCGATTAGGCGCT